>JAJKFI010012366.1:0-13253 GCA_029204185.1 Lerista edwardsae | reverse complement strand
GTATGTATGTATGTATGTATGTATGTATGTATGTATGTATGTATGTATGTATGTTCCACATAGGCTCCGCAATGCCTGGACCAATTCGCGCCAAACTTGGCACGCGGGTGCCTTGGCCCCCCCGAGACCAGCACTGCGTGGTTTTGGAACGGATCGCGCCCCTATGGGCGCGGGTACAAGCGAATTTGTGGTTCTCTGTGGGTGGCTATGGGCTGAGCCGCAGCATTCTGACGCTCTGATGATGTCATGATGAGATGCAAATGACATGCGGAATCTTCAGGCAGCAATTGAACTCTTGACAGTTGAAGACAAACAGCAGCCAATCGAAATGTGTTCTGTGGAAATGTGGGCGGTCCCTGCTTGGCAGTGGACAGTTGGCACAAGGTGCTGTGGCTGTTGCTCTCTCTCTGAAAGTTTACTTTCACTGTGTAATGTAAGGCAATTGGGCAGGTGCAACCAAAGGCTACAAAGATGAAACAACAGCGTACACAGGAAACACCTGAGGAAAAAAAAATGACTTGCAACGTTACGTCACAGAGCTGCTACATCTAGAGCAACAGAAACAGTACAACAGCATGACAAAAGACTACACGATAAGAGAGACAGAGCTGCTACATCTAGAGCAACACAAAGAGTACAGCAGTGTCACAAACGACTACAGGATATGAAACAGAGGGCTACTACATCTAGAGCAACAGAAACAGTACAGCAGCAGGGATGGGACATACAAACACCCGGGCACACATGTGAGTGTGGGGGGCTCAGGGATGGGACATACAAACACCCGGGCACACATGTGAGTGGGGGGGGGTCAGGGATGGGACATACAAACACCCGGACACACATGTGAGTGGGGGGGTCAGGGATGGGACATACAAACACCCGGGCACACATGTGAGTGGGGGGGTCAGGGATGGGACATATAAACACCTGGGCACACGTGTGAGTGGGGGGGTCAGGGACGGGACATATAAACACCCGGGCACACAGGTGAGTGGGAGGGGGTCAGGGATGGGACATATAAACACCCGGGCACACATGTGAGTGGGGGGGCAGGGATGGGACATATAAACAGGCCATCTGTATGCCTGGTGAGTGGGGGGGTCAGTGATGGGACATATTAACACCCGGGCGCATATAGGTTTCCTGCAGGCAAACCAATACAGGGCCATCTGTATGCCTGGTGAGTGGCGGGGGGTCGGGGATGGCACGTATAAACACCCGGGCGAAGCCGGTACATAAAAGCTAGTTCTCTATAATATTAATTTAACTCAAAACTTGATTATAAACAACATTTTTAATTTCACCTCCAGGAGCAGGAATAAATGCTTGGGTGAACCCACCCTTGAGCAAGCCACATAAAGTTGTCTGTGGGAGACACATGGCGATCTCAAATCCACTCCTCAGTACTTAATAGAGTGCCCCTGTGACATGTTGATCATGATCGAGAATGCAAGTCTCACTGGAAATTGCAGTCTCTTGAAGTTAAAAAGGAGATCCATCTTAGTGAGTGGTGTCTGTGGGATAAAAACTGTTCCGCCCTCTCCCTTTCTTGTTAAGATAGTTGCTTCAATTACAGTACCCAGCATCGTCTTGACCCACAGCCTTGTGCCATTGCAAAGTTTTGGCGGGTTGAGCTTCCATAGTAAAATAATTGGAGATCCCACTTTAAGCAAAAGCCGATGTGGTGGCAATCCAGCCGGATCAAGTGAGTTTAGGAAGTCTGATGGGAAATGGATGTCCTCATAGGCATCTACTATGGTATTGATAGACTTGTCTTCAGTGACCATACCTGGTAACATGGCAAGTATGTGATTGGAGTCCAAGACTGGGGCATAATGATTTCTAAACATTCCCAGAAGGTTCTACAGAGTTCTATTCGTTTTATTTGACTACACTTGGGCTTACATGTCATCAGGACTGTCACCCATCAGCTTAGCAACCCCAAAACCTATGGATTTGACAGTTATGTTGGTTATTTCAGACATTTTATTTTTCACCCCTTCTCACCCCCCCCCATGCCGATGGAGGCTGAATTCAGACTCAAACGGCATCACTATTCATCTCAGCGACCCTGAAAGCTATGGAGTCGACACTAATATTGGTCATTTTTGATCATTTTTACATGTCACCCCCTGCCCACCCCCACCCCTAGGGGTGCTAGGGGGGGTTGTACCCCCACAGTATTTCTTTCCAGATCATAAGGCATATGTGTGCCAAGTTGGGTGTAAATTGCTGTAGGCATTCCCGAGCTATGCTGGAACATACATACACACATCCTTTTCTATATATACTTGTTTCCCCACAGAGCAGCCTCAGAGACAGGCGAGAGGGAGGGGGTTCAGTCACCCACTGGGCCCCCTCTCTTCTAGCAGCTTTGCTTGGGATCACAGGCTGGCCAGCCTCCTCCAGATTGCCCTCATCCCTGGCTTAGCTCCAAACTACTCTTAGTCCAACACCAACAAACCCCAGCACCAAACAATAGGCAGTCAGCTTGCCCAAGCCAGAACTGCCTCCTCCACTTGGTGGCTCCAGGGGCGTGGCAGACATACAACCATTCCCAATGGTCCCAAAACAACCTTACCTTAGCCAGTTCCTCAGTCCTTCAGGCAGGCAGTCCACCCAGCAGTCCATCGGTCCAGCAATCCGTCCATCCAGCACTCCATCCGTCCAACACCTACCTGGTGACCTCCTCCAGCACCTTCCCATGTCCTTCTCCTATAGCTTCTGCCTATACTGAGGCCAGCCAATCAGTGGGCAGGCTTTAATTCATCAGCCACACCCATCTGCACCTGTGCTAACCTCCCTTCAGAGCCAGAGCCCTTATCAGTCTGCAGCTGTGCTTCAGAGGCTTGCAAAGACCTTGGGGGTTAACCCTATAATCCCTGGTTTATCTGGGACAAGGGGACATGGTTTATACCATTCCTTATCTCCTCGGGGTATCTCCTGCCTTTTCCAATACAGTCACCCCCTGCCCACCCCCACCCCCGGGGGTGATTCGATGCCGATTTCGGCTGTTTTTGACTGTTTTCACGTGGGGGCTCCTGCGCACCCCACCCCTGGGGGCCCGAGGGGGCCTGACCCCCACAGTGTTTGTCGCCAGGCCGCTAGGCTTCCGCATGCCAAGTTCGGTGCCAATCTCTCCAGGCGTTCCAGCAGGGCATGGCGGATGTTTTGTTTTGCATCACTTCTTGCCCCCCCCACGCCGAGGGGGAACAAACCCAGGCTCCAACGGCGTTGGGAGCATCACCGCTCATCTCAGTGACCCTGGAAACTACGGATTCGATGCTGATTTCGGCCATTTTCGACCATTTTCATGTGGGGCCCCCTGCGTACCCCCACCCCCGAGGGCGCTAGGGGGGCCTGACCCCCACAGTGTTTGTCGCCAGGCCGCAAGGCATGCGCATGTTGAGTTTGGTGTGCATCGCTCCAGGCATTGCAGAGCCTATGCGGAACACACACACACACACACACACTTTTATATATATAGATTTCTTCTGATAATAAACACCATCAATGCAACATTTTGTATACACTTGAAGTACATCCAATTCATTAAGGCTTTGTATTCAGCCCTTTATTGTCTCACAATCCCGGATATTTCTCTAACCAGGGCATCTTTATTTTCATCTATTTTAATTTGCCTGCCTCCCAGTACCTCCTACATGTTGCCCCTTGTTATTTTTTTAGAGTCCTTCATCACAGATTTTCCTGATTTTTTCTTTCCCATCCGATCTCTTCCTGCCAAAGTATCAATTGCTTTTATTGTCTGATCACACATTTTCTTCCGGATTTCTTCTTGAGGGGTTGTTATTTGCAGATTTGTTGCTTTCTCTCCTGGCTGTGATTGCTTTCTTGAGTTGCCTTCATCTTATGTGTAATGATCGCCACCTTGTGTTCATTTTTTGTATTTTTGACACTTGCCCTTTTTCAGATATTTACTCTCTCTTTCAGTCTTTGTTAAATGCTCCTGCACGTCTGCCAAGTTCTCACTAATGCCTCTAATTTGTCCCTTTATCTGTTTCACTTTGCGGAATAATATTGCCCTTAAATAGTTAATAGCGTTTAACATGCTTGTTCTGATGTTTGTTTGAGGCTCCTGTGTCATCGTTACTTCCATTTGTTCTACCGCTGACGTTTTCCCAAAGTAGACAAAGGCAAGGCCAACTTTAAGCCAATGTGACCAATGTCATCACATCGGGCCCCACACCAGTGCAGTGAGCATATTGCTTGCTGCTGCAGTCAGGATCTCTTAGGATTGCATGTGGGTCAGTGAGGCAAGCAGAGCAGCTTTACCTTGGGCCCTCTCAGCTGCCCCAGCTTCTGAAGGCCCAAAATGGGCCTCCCGGAAGCAACTGGCAATGACATCATTCTGTCACCACCAATTATTTCCAGGTGCCACATTTTGTGTGTGGCACCACAAGTGCTCTTCAGTTCAGTTTGTGCCACTGCCCAACGGCAAGATGGCTTCTGAGTGCTCCTGGTTGTAGGACAGTTTTAGGGGTTCGCTTCTATGATTGCCATCAGGAGAGGACCCCAGAAACAGCGTCATATACTCCAGATCCCATCGCCTTGGAACCTGACCGTTCCTCTGGCTAGAAGGAATGCAAATGGAACAGCGGATCGGCTTTGATCCTGGGAGCCGCAGGAAACACAGCGTCGAAAGCCCCGCCTCCCACCAGGCCGGCACAGTTAAGGCCAGCAAAGTTTGGCAGGCACAAGAGATACCATAAAGCATGTCTGAACCTCTCTCGGAGTCAGAGAGTGGTCCAAAAGCACTTTACGGTGGCCCTTGTGCCGGCCAAATTTTGCAGGCCTAACTGTGCCTGCCTAACTCCAGGTTAGGATTGCACCCTTAAATAGTGCTGTCCAAGAAAAGGGTTTCCCATTTAATTCTGTAAACTGGCTTTTAGTGTATGCGGAATGGCGAGGGGGCACTATCTTGTCTTTTGCCTGAGGCAGCAAAGTGGCTTGGATTGACCCTGCAGATAAGGCAAATATGGGGATGGGGAAGGTGGAGGTTTAGACTTATGCATAGGCTGTAGTCCAGTTTTGAGGGGTCGCAGGTCAGAGCATTCTCTGGAGGACTCCTTCCTAGATTGTGTGTTTGTGCAGGTTGTCCCTGGCCTACTTACTGGCAGAGGCAGATCTAAGGGAGGGCAAAGCTC
The DNA here is from genome assembly GCA_029204185.1 of Lerista edwardsae. Lineage (NCBI taxonomy): Eukaryota > Metazoa > Chordata > Lepidosauria > Squamata > Scincidae > Lerista > Lerista edwardsae. Next base: position 8,085 of record JAJKFI010012366.1, on the reverse strand, counting down.
TAAGTTTTGCAAGAAGCCTTACCTTGCAGTGGAAATCACTCCTCTCCTGCACCGTTTTAGCCAATCCTCACAGGGAAAAGCACCATCTTGGCATTGCTTACTGGTTACAGCAGCAAGGGAGAGGAGGGATTTACATGACAGGGTAAGGCTTCTTGCAACACGTAGAGCTTTGCCCTCCCTGTAGATCTGCCTCTGCTTACTGGGCAGCAAGAATGGTAGTGGGCTGCAGCAGAGATGCTCATCTCAGTACCATGGGTTGGCCCATGGTGAAATAAAATGTAGGATATCATGACTAGGCAATGTAAGAAATGAGCACATGTAATATAAGTTCTCAGGTGTGCTGGGAAGTGACCTTTGCCCTCTTCCTCATGGGCAGCCTGTTCCTCTTGAGCCACTTACCTTCCTGAATGGAGACGGTCCCCGCCTTGCACAGACCACAAACGCAACAGCAAGCAGGCTCTCCTTTCATCGCCTTGCCGTATCCAGGCCGACACCTTTCCATACATTTAGATTGAGGCATGGTCTAAGCAGAAACAGAAAGAACATCAAACACATGAATTCAGAAGTTGGGTCTATGGTAGTGGTTCTGAAATGTTTTAGAACAGGACCCACTTTTTAGAATGGCACTAGTGTTGGGACCCACCAGAAGTGATGTCATTAACCTGGAAGTGACATAATCAAGCAGGGAGACTCCAGAGGCTGCCTAATTTGCACTGGATAAGGTGCAGGCCCGCAGGCCTTGCCATTCTGGCATAAGTTAGGATTGTGCCCTTAATGATGTCACTTCCTGCTTAATGATGTCACTTCCAGCCTTTAGCAAGCACCATGATGGCAGTTTGTCCCACTATACGAGACAAATTTGGCACCCCTGCTCTAGTGTGTCATGTTTGCGGCAGCCGGAAAGGGCCTTATGTTGTAAGAATGTTCCTTCTAGTGGCACTAGGTATCAATAGGATTGGGGCCTTTTGTTTTTCTTGTGCTACGACCTATAACTGTTCGTGCTCTGGAAGCAGAATGTTGTTGCCATCCCCTCACATACCTCATGTCACCTCACAATGTGTCCATGCTGCTGAGTGGTTTTGAAATCTCTATGTGAAATCTCTTTGAAATCTCAGCCTTTGTGCTGGCCAAACTTTGCTGGCTTCCTTTATGCCAGCCTTACTCCAGTTTAGGATTGGACTCTCATTTAGGGAGTTAGGCCGGCACAGTTAGGCCAGCATAGTTTGGCAGCACAAGGACCCTCACAAAGTATGTTTGGACCACTCTTGGAGTCAGAGAGGCCAGCACACAAACGTGCACCATCCTCCCTGGCTCCGAAAGCTGTCCAAACACGCTATATGCCCCATTTAGGGTTGGGGTTGGGTGGGTGGGTGGGTGGGGGGGGCGGGACTTGGGCAGGACGTTGGCGAGCTTGGGAGGTGGCCATTCGGCCATTTCCTAAACCCATCCATGAGGCCTCGCGGCCCCAACTCAGGCCGCACGGTCTCCTCGGATCTGCACCCGCTCTTTAGGTGAGGCTAGAGTCTCCCCTACGGGAAGGGAGCAAACGCTCCCCTCCTAGCCCCTCCTATGCAGCATCAAGTCGTCCTCGCCATTCCAGCGCTGCCTAGGATTGCGCCCTCAGACTGCACATTTCTGGGTCCATTCCTTGTTCAGGGATTCTCTCGTCACTGCCTCTGGAGACGGATCATCTTACACGGTGCCTTGCAGGAGGCTGCCTTTGCCTTCTGTTTCCAGCCCTTCAGCTTCTCCAGCTCTCAGCTCCAGCCAGGGCCGTATTATCCATTAGGCTCAGTAGGCTGAAGCCAAGGGGCCCTGGAGGGACTAGGGCCCATCAAGGGGGCTTGTCAGAGTGTCAGCCTAATGCATGGGTCTCCAGAGCCAGCCCGGGGATTCCCCAACCCTCCAGCTGGGAAGAGACGACACCAAGCCCGACCTTGCAAACGTGAGGCTTGCAGAGCTCTTCAAGAACCACGTGGGACAAGCCCTGCCTCCAGGGATTGAGCTGGGCTGCACATGGGGGCTGCATCACTGGGGAGCATCTAGGCAAGCCAGGGTCTGCTTGTGAGGTTCCCCCCTTTTTTTTGGAAACAGAAGTGCCTGGCTTTTCTGGGTTTTACCCCTCAGATTCCTGCCTGTGTTTCTGCTGTTTGAGTAGTGGGTGTAGCTGTGGAGCTTCCATGGAAGCCTGGGTCCACTGGTGAAGAGCAGCCCGCCTGCAGCTGGATTACCTAAGGTTGGGGGTTGGCTGCCAAGATGGGCGTGTGTGTAGCAAGGCGATAGAAAGATGAGGAAAAGTGACTGAGCTGTGGAGGCCTTATTTGTATAGGGAGAGAAAGGAACTTTGTCCACCCACCTCTCCACCAGGGGCTTCCACTTAGTGTGGCAGGATCTTTCCTGCAGAGTTTCAGAGGGGCCCCCAAATACTCGAAAGCCTGGGGGCCAGCGATGGGATTAACAAACGACCTGGGGGAATGCTGGGAGGCACGTACGCAGAACTCCCGCGCGATTGGCTGCCCGTCCGTTCCGCCCCTCCACCTTCCCTGCTGCCGCCGCAGGCCGCCCAGTCCTTGGAGGTGGTGCCTGCTCGCCTGGGGGGCCCCCGGGTGCCCGGGCACACAGTGGTGGGGTGTGCCAACTGGGGGCAGCGGGCCCAGCCCGTGTGGCCGGCGGGGACGGTGGCGGGGCGTTACAGATGGGCTGCCAATTGCACGGGCTGCCAATCACGGGCTGCCAATTGCACGTATTTCCCGCCCAGCGTTCCCCCATGTCGTTTGTTAATCCTATCACTGCTAGGGGCCCAGCCACAGGTTCATTCAGCCCAGTCTCCAGCAACTGATCTCAGGGGTCCTGAACTATCGCCTGTGCCATCCAGGTGTCAAATGGAGTGCCCTGTCCTGGATGTGATATGATCTGGATTAGTTGCAGGTGCTGCATGTTGAGTTCTCATCTCTGTAGCTGTGACACATGGTGCTCTTCCTCCCCCTGCTTTTTTTTGCTCCTTAGTTTGATTCAGGCTCATTTATTGGGCAGGAATCCTCCCGTTTATGTATCTTGCATCGCACAAAACCAATTCGTAGAGCTCGGTGGATGTTATCCAAGGGGCTGAAACCACCATTTTCCTCACCTGATTGAACTGTCTGGGCCACCCAACGGCATTCGGGCTCTCTAGACTCCCAATGTTCTCTATAGCCATATACTGATCGGGAAACTCCATAAAATTCGCAATGTCAAAGTCAGCTATCAAGTCCTCGTCCACATCCAAATAAAGCCTCTCCATGGAAGTATTGTGGAAGCCGGAGTTTTCTCAGGAAAGGGAGAAGCTAGAACGGCAGAGAAAAGATCAGCATTGAGAAAACTGGAAACCAAGCAAGTCATGTGAAGATCTGCCCACCCGCAGTGCTCCTCACCTGTGCCTGCGCATGGGTGATGCCGGCTCCAACTGACAGCGGATTCTTTGCACCATCATCCTGACATCACAATGTATTCTGACATCACAGTGTATTCTGGTGACATCCAACTCCATTCTCATATCAGCGAGGGCAGTTGGCCAGTCTACAGGCATATGTCGAGGCAACTGGAGCCAAGGACAGCTCTCCTACCAGAATGAATTCCCATTTGTTTATTTATTTTTATTTTGAAGAATTTATGCTCCACCTTTCCCATGCCGAAGTAAATGCCCAAGGCGGTTGAGATGAGCAGGATAGTCTGAACCACCATTTTTTTAATGGTGTTTTTTTACAAATATACAGTAGTCTGCGATTTACCGAATCCTCAGTCCCAGATGTAGCCTTCACAGTGTGGTTCTCTCCTTTGGCTGCATGCCATCAAGTCTCAGCAAGCAATTGCAAGTCAAGCCTGGACAGGTCCTCAAGGTCATATTCTGTTCTTTGCCGGCTGGCCTCCTCACACACTCCCCCCGCAACTCTCACTGGCGGTGAGTAATCAACTCCACAGCGACTCAGTTCTGTCACCAAAGGTACTGCAGCTTCTCACAGCTTGGCATCCGTCTCCCATCCAACAACAAGCCACAGATTCTCCTGCTTAGCTTTAGGCAGTACCAGCAGCTCAACCATCAGTCCACACCTCCTGCCCATATATAAATAGGGCCTTTCTTTAGTTGTGATGCCCAGCAGATGGATTTCACAGCCCAATCCTAAGCTGCGCTGGAGCAGGCAGGCTGACAGGCCCTGCGCTGTATCCAGTGCCGCTTGGGAGGCCTGAGGAGCCTTCCCAGTGCAAGGGCATGTTTGTGGCTTCCTCGGATCTGGGCCGCGCAGCCTGGGGAGGGCCTGGATGCAGCCTAATGCAAATCCAATCACTGATGCAAAGCAAAATCACAGCTCAAACCTGGAGTAACCCACCCCCTCCCAGGCCCAGCTTGGCCAATGGCCCACCCCCCCATCACCCAAAAATGCCCCCCCTTTCTGCCCTTCGGCTTGTGCTCTTAGGAATTTAAACGTCACAACCAGCACCACAAAGTGAGATAGAAGACAAATTGGTAGCCAGTGCGGCTCCCTCAAAATCAGGGTGATGTGCTTGTAACTGGCAGCTCTGATCAGAAGCCAGGCTGCCGCATTTGATGCCCGTTGAGGTTCCTGAATACGTTTCATGGGGTAGCGCCACAAAGAGTGTGTTATACTTACAGGGAACAAGACATCGGGGGATTGGTGATTTCCAAAACCTTGTAATCCAGACGCCATTCTTACAAAGGCAAATCTGGGATTATAATAGCATTTCCCCCCCCCTCCCATTATAGTCTAACAAATGTGAATGGCTAAAGATGAACAAAAAGAGCTGGTCTGTGTGATGTATTCGAAGATGTGCTCAGTGGTGTCATCAGGACTTACCTCACCGGGTGCGGGAAGTCAGCACATCATCCCCATGATGGAGATCTCCATCCGTACCAGACCATACAAATTACAATATCATATGAACAAACTAAATGTGTTGGCATCACGAGGGTCTGTTTATTTTCTTTCAATATATGACAATAAAGGTCATCCAACAAATCAGTAACCAACAAAAAAACCAGTGGCCAACATGATGAGACTCTAACTAAGAGTTCTAGTATTATGATACTGACAGCGCAATCCTAAGCAAGGCCGACATAGCAGGGCTGTACCCTTAAGCCCATTAGGAGGCAACAGCAGCACAGTGCAGGGCAAGGAGAGGTTTTACCCTTACACTCCTGTAAGCCCCAGTCACCCCTATGGGGCTGCTTGGATCTGCGCCTGCTGTTTTGCAGAAGCGGACAGAATCGGGGCTGCCCTGGCCGGGGTTGGGGCTTAGGATTTGGCACTATGGCCATCCTGCCTCACAACCCCTGTCGCCACCCACTGCACCACCCAGTTACGCACCTGGCACTCCTCTGGAACGCCCTCGCCTCAGCGAGGCCCTGCACCAACCACGCGATGCTTATGCTCGACTGGCACAAGGCCAGCACCGTTGGTGGTTGTGGTGGCGCCCGAGCGTTAGCTTGTCTGCTTGCACCAGTCTGGCGCAAAACTGCCGACGCTGATGTGCTTGACGGCACGTTTGCAACAGCGTTCAGCCGTCGCAAGAGCGTAGCACCGGTGCAACAAGGGTATAGGATTGTGCTCTGATACACGAAAGTGAGAGTTGACTCATACTAACACATTATTGGTTCCCTGCTATGTCATAACACCACCACATTGGTGCTCAGAACAATCAGGGAGCAATCCTAAACTGGAGTTAGGTCGGCAAAGTTAGGTTAGCAAAGTTTCCCCAGCACAAGGGACACCATAAAGTATGTTTCGGACGACTCTCGGAGTCAGCATACAGATGTACGCCATCCCCTCTGATTCTGAGAGTGGTCCAGACATACTTTACGGTGTCCCATGTGCTGACCAGACTTATCTGGCCTAACTGTGATGGTCTAACTCCAGGTTAGGATTGCACCCTGGCTTTCATTGGTCAGTTTTGAGTAAAGGAAATCCAATATTTGTTACAGGCGGCAGTTTTTTTTCTTTTTCTGGTTTTTGGCTATAGCTTTTGATAGATGTTAGATATTTCTACCCACTTTGCTTCATTGCATTCTACTGTACATTCTGCATCAAATGATAAATTACAGTATTATTCAAAATGTGGATTGGGACCCACTTGGTGGGTCGCAACCTGATGTCAGGAGGGCCACAGGAAGCTGGAAGCAACCATCTTGGAAATTGCTGACCTTACTCTTGTTCTAGTGTAGAATTCTACACTCACAAAAGTATGAGAGCTTTCTAAAATTTTGTTTTTAGTTCAGTGCTTTTACATAATATTTTGTCCTCATCCTGCTTTTTGCCAGGGATGTTTCATGGTTGTACAATTGCTGCAGTCCAAGAATGCCAATATACATTTCAGAGGTGTCTTTTAATTATGACAGCACTTCCTGCTTGATGATGTCACTTCCTGTTACAACATCACTTCCAGGTTAATGACATCACTTCCGGTGGGTCCCAAACTGCGTGCCATTTTAAAAAGTGGGTGCTGGTCTAAAAACTTTGAATACCACTGATATAAAACATGATGGTATTATTTTAAAAAATCAAGATTTTATTATTTTGGGCAGTAGCAGTGTCACTGTCCACACCCCTCTAGTAATGCCACTGGATGTGCTCAGATGTGCTTAAACAGCAGTTGCACAACTGCAGAGCAGAGGCAGCAATTCAGCTGAAAATCAAAAGAGGCTTGGAAAGCAATTTTAATAGTATAGTATCACTGCATAACTATGCAGGGAAATGTCCTCAAAATCAGATGTCTTTAGCTTTTGATCATCAGATGCTCTTTGGTGTTGAGGTTAGGCCTCAATACAATGATGTAGCATTTGGGCATAAAGAGGCAACCCAGTAGCCCCACACTGGAAGCCAGGATGGAGAAGACCTGCACGGCCACCATATATTTCCCCTTGGTGCTCAGGTAGGTGGGCACAAAGGACACCCAGACGCTGCAGAAGACCAGCATGCTGAAGGTGATCAGCTTGGCTTCATTGAAGGCTCCGGGCAGCTTCCTGGCTAGGAAGGCCACCGTGAAGGAGACGGCAGCCAGAAAGCCCATGTAGCCCAGGGCAACGTAGAACATGGTAACGCTCCCTTCGTTACACTGCAGTATGATGTATCCAGGCTGGGAGTGCATGTCGGAGTCTGGGAATGGGGGAGAGAGTCCAAGCCAGACAGCGCAGGTGCCCACTTGAAGAATGGAGCAGGAAAAGACAATGGCGTTGGCCAAGCTCTTCCCCAGCCATTTCCTCATCCTGCTTCCTGGCTTGGTGGCCATGAATGCCACCACCACGGTGACCGTTTTGGCCAACACAGAAGACACAGCAATTGAAAAGATGACACTGAAGACAGTTTGTCGGAGGAGGCAGGTCATCTTCTTGGGCTGACCGATGAACAGAGAGGAGGACAAGAAGGAGAGCAGGAGGGAGACCAGGAGCATGTAGGTGAGGTCACGATTGTTGGCTTTGACTACTGCAGTTTCATGGAATTTAATGAAGATTCCTAGAACAAAAGCTGTGACCAGGGATAAGAACAGGGCAAAGAAAGCAAGAATGATCCCCAAAGGCTCTTCATAGGAAAGGAAGGTTATAGCTTTGGGGACACAATGATCTCGGTTCTTGTTTGGGTGTTGATCTTCTGGACACTTTGTGCATTGGTCAGCATCTGTAAAGCACAAAAGTTACTCATGTCATAGTAGTGTTCATAGTAATCTCTGATCTGTAGCGTTCTAAGAGCACAATCCTAACTAGGACTGGCCGGCTTGGTTGCCTGCACTGTAGCCAGTGCAACGTAGAACCGGGGTATGATGCAGCTTGGAGCAAAGGGATTTTTGTCCGTGATTTCCCGGGCGCAAATCCGAGCAGCCTGTGTCACGTGAGTTGGGCTGGGGCCAGGGGTAGGATGTGGCCTGCTCTGCCCTAGCCAGACACACCCGTCTTCCAAGTTGGATTCCCTTCCCAGACCACCTTCCCTTGCCAGAAGTGGCCTGTTTGCCTCCGTTACACCCTCCTGCCCCCCTCTCCCACCCCCTGCGCTGCCCCCCCCAGGCTCACACCACCTTGCCTGCTCCAGGGCAGGATCCAAC
>JAJKFI010012362.1:0-17128 GCA_029204185.1 Lerista edwardsae | reverse complement strand
CAAATGTTAAACTTGTAATATTAACACAAATGGTGAAACCCCCCCCCCACACACACACACCCTCTGGAATCAGATCACTTGTTGGATCACAGTCTAAAGAACAAGTTTTCTGTGATCCAGGGGCCTTGAGCACAAAGAAGGTCAGGGAGCTTTCCTTCCTAAGATATCAATGTCAGTACAGATGAAGGTATTTAACGCAGGAGAGAGGCAACAGGAGGGGGAAGGATGGCGACCTACTGACCACCCTCATCCTTCCAACCGGTGATTAGTATTAGAAAGGCTTTAGGGAGTTAAATGTTTCATTAAATACTTGCTAGATTAGTTGAAAGAAAAAAGGGTTGCTTCAAGTATAGGCATACCCCAGTATCCACCGAGGTTCCGTTCCGGACCGCGCTGTGGATACCTGAAACTGTGGATACTGGGGATGCCTTTTTAAAGATAGGGGAACATCAGTGGTTTTGCTGCAACAAGGGAAACAAAAGAGAGATTTGTTTAACGTTCCCCTATCTTTTTAATAGGCATCCCCAGTATCCATGGTATCTGTGGAGAGCTGAAACCTTGGATAATGGAGCACACCTAAAATTTCACATACAGTATCCCTGGCGCAGGGGCGATTCTGGAAAAGAAGATTCTGGGTGGAACTGGGTGGGGGTAGGGCGGAACTGGGTGGGGGAGCCAGCGGGTGTGCCGGCCTGGGGAGGGGTGTGGGGTGGGTTTGGCTCCATCAAGGTCCCATCCCCGAGCTGTGCGGTCCCGATTCTGACTGTGCGGCCACCTCTGAGCTGTGCCTGCTATTTAGCAGGCACAGATCTGAGGAGCACATCGGAGAGGCTGGCGCTGGTGCAAGGGCACAAATGTGCCCTTCGCCGGAGAAGCTCCTCAGGCCTCCCAGGTTATGCTGGATACAGCACAGGCCCATCAGCCTGCCTCCTCCAGTGCAACACAGGATTGGGCTGCCCATGTACCCTGTGCTTTGGTCATTGCTTGCCCTCCCTGTTGGCATTAGGTTGCCAACATAACATTGTGATTTCATCATATTTGAGATTGCCATTTCCAGGAAAGAATGGGATTCCAGCTGTAAAACAAAGCTGCAGCTCAGACAACATTTAGGTAGCAGACGAAGTAAGAGGGGTGATTCAGGAGGTATTTCATCTCCCTGAAAACGTTCAGTGCAGCCTAATAATAGTAATAAATAAGTGCAGGTAATAAAGCATTACCTCTCAAATCAGGAGATTGGTGATCCATTGGGTAGCTTTTCTCTTTAAAAATGCGTCTGGAAAATGGTACATAAAAACTGGAAGATATTCACATATCTTCTTCCAATGTTAAGTAAGATCCCAAAGCTCTGAAGTATCAGTATCATCTCCCACCACTGATTGTTTCAGCGGTAGCAAGGACAGAAGAAATGTCAAAAACATATAAAAACTGTTGAGTTATTAAGTCCAAGTGATTTAGAGTAAGTGGTGCCAATAAAATAGTAATAACTTGTCAACTGTGATGTTACATTTTACAATGTTACATGAGAATATGTAGCAAGTATTTAATCGTTCAGGGAGTGACAGTCCTTGCCCTGTAGTTAAGCCTGCTACTGTGCTTATAATATTGTCCCAGTTTTAGCTCCACTTTTTATGGTACCAGCTGGCCACTTTGTTAAGCTGGATCATGGACTATTATAAAATTATTCTGCAAAACTGGAATCATTTAGAGAAAGTATTTTAAAACTGTGTATCATTAAAACAAGCCACTATGCACAGGTCCAAAAAGCCAAGGTTTTTTTATTTTTTATTTTTTTGCCTCATCCAGTTAGGACCAGATCCAGCCATAGCGGAGCACTTTTTGTTTCCATCAAAACAAAGATACTTCAATAGTATTTAGCTTTTAGTTTTTACACGCTGGATTGAATGTCACCCAAAAAGGAGAGGGTTTTTTTTAAACCTCACCCGGAGCTATGTAACACTGTTCTGCTATTAAATTTATTATGGAAATAAATTTAACAATAACTTTTATCAATTTCTTTTAACAAGGTTCTGATGAACTTAGAATGCTTATAGAGCAGGACCTCAATCCAGAACAAGTAGGCATGCTTAAAACCACTAGAAGAATGGCAAATTAAGAGTGCTGTTCTGGCTCAGTTTTTCTCAACTAGTGATGCCCATCTATATTTGTCCGGTGGTACACGTAGGACCCCACCCAGACCCCTGCTGCCTGGCAGCCAGACCAACAATGCAATGCGGCAAGCAACAGTAGGAGACTTGGTGGGCAAAGCTCCAGCGTGCTCTCCTCATGTGATCAAAAAAGCCCTCCCCTAGTTCAGCCTGAGCCTCCTTCCAGTGTTTGTCGTGTTGCGTCTGGCCTCCCGGACTGGAAGGACCTGGCAGTGACATCATGACCAGTTACTTCTGGTGATACTTCCAATAGGTGGACTGGGGAAGTGGTACAGCATGGGGGCAAACACTGATAAACGCTGTCCTAGATTGTACTCAGACAATCAAGGATGAACAGCTTCTTGTTGACCTGTATCTCCGTCATAGCCTGTTGATCACATTTGAGGTGCTATGTGCAAGGGAATAAAATGTAATATCTGATGTAGACAGTACTGCTCCCCCATGTGCACCACCCACTCTATAACCCCAGAACAGCTTTACAAGCGTATTGGTGTGTTTGTTTGCCTCTTGGGTATGCAAATTCAGGGATTACTAATCGTAAACAGGGATTACTAATTGTAAACTCTCTGCAGTGCCACTGCACCAGCAATTCCTAACACCACGATTACTATCCATTGAGCACACGACATGGAAAGCTACTGTAGCATACTCAGCATAAAAACCCTGATCCAACAAGTTATTGAGTGCATTCAGTACATGACAGGAAGCTCTAAACACATTATGAAATTAGCTGCCATGATTTCTTGTGGCAGTGAATTAACTATTTGTCATTAGATACACAGCTAGCATGTCTACATATATATTAATTTCATGTGTCTGTTGCAGTTCTTGACACAAAAATAGCTGAAGTCAGCATGATGACAGATCATTTCACTTAGCATTAGAGACATATATGTATGAAACTATTTATAAAATCAATGTTCCGTGGTGTAAATTAGCAATGATGGCTGGTATGGCTTAATGCAGCAGAATGCAAGACACACCTCGGCTTGTCTGGACAGTGTATTTGCTTGTTTTCTAAGATAATAATTTAAAAAACAAAACAAAAACTGCTACCGTTTTTGAAAGGTAAAGAGCACCAACCAGTATGTGCTTGTAAATTATAGTTTCCTCTTGACAAAGATTATTGTTTGGAAATATTTAATGAAACATGATTTCTGGCTTAACTTAATCTGAAACAAAAAATATATCACATGGAATTAAATCAGTTACATGATGGCAGACCAGTCTTATAGTATAAAAAAAATTTCCAGGTCCATTTTGATTCACAAATATGTATTACCATATTCTTGAGAGACCTATTATCACTAGGGATTGGGATATTCATGATTTTTGGTCCAATCCTATTAAGGGTCTATGCTAGTGGAATGCGTGTTCTGCCAGCGCGCACTGTTGGAAAAGCGCAGTAAACAGTGCTTTGCGACAGTGCAAGGCCCAGCCACATCAGCAGAAAGGTCCCGCTGGAACCATCAGTTTTCAGGTAGCCTAAGAGAGACATCCAGCATCACGATGCAAGGATTTAGGCGGGATTGGGCTGTTTGTGAATGCGCAGCCCCATCCAAAAATTCTCTTTGGCCAGTGCAGTGGCTACTGTGCCAGGCCAGAATGTCAGAAATGGTAAGTTTACACAGGGCAGTGCAAGGGTGGGAGAGGGTGTTTTGGAGGGGGAGTTGTTTTTGGGTGGGGGTGAGGGAATGAGAGGTGGCTCAGGCTTGGGAGGGGGGGTAGGATTGGCGGTGGTGTCACATGCCGTGCTCTAACCTCCAGCCATACACGGGGTTCTGGATTTGTGCCAGCTAAATGGCTGGCACAGATCCAAGTAGCCCCATAGGATAGGACAGGGCTTTACTTGAGGTAATGGGGAAAAGGCTACCTCTAGCCTACTCCTAACCTGCATTGGATGCAGTTCAGGTCAGTTCTGGCTCTACCTGTTATAAGTGCGCTGTAAGCAGTCTTTAAACAGCTTTTATACGCTCACCTGTTTGTTGAGTTACCTACCAGAGGTAGGAAAGGCAAACTAACCGCTTAACATTATGCTGGCAAAACAAGGTGACATGCTAATGAGGTTAAGGAAAATGCAACTGGCTGACTTAAGTGTTAACCTCAGTTGGAATAAGCACCCAAGACATTTTTGCACAAATCAATCCCTGCTAGTTCCTTGCCTACTCAGCTACAATGTATTTCTTTTCTTTTGAAAACATGCCAGCAAATGCTTAAATTCAGAAGTGAATAAGGAGAACATGCATTTTTCATAAAAGGAAATGCCAACCCACCCACCCCCCAAAGGGCAACAGCTAGCATTTGTTTCTTTCAACTCAACGCTAATGAAACCAAATAAAAAAAACAAGTTTGCTTGCATTTGGAATGATGACAAACGTCCCCACAGAATCATGAGAAATTGATCAAAGTTGTGCTAACCTTGAATATAATTTGTATAAAGGGCTGTCAAGACAATGCAGGTAAATGATAAAAGCAAATTAATAAATGAAACATTATGTATGTTCTGGGGTGAGGATTACTACTAAATGATAAGAGGAGGAGATTGCTTTAGATAGATTGAAATCTCAGCGTACAGACACCAGAGGTGGCAGCTTTAAACAAACTTCTTTTAATAACCTAGAATATAAACTTTTAATTTGTAAGTCTCAACTTCAGTGAAAACCTGGGTATTTGAAGAGCTCATTATAATTTATATTATTTTATTATTACACCTTAAGGGTTTAGGTTAATTCTTTGCCATTCACACATTATTTAGGTGGCAAATTGAGAAGGGTGAGTGTTGGGCGGGGCATAAATGAAAGACGGCCCATGTCCTCACAGAAAAATAGCATGGGCTGAAGGTGACCTTCCTTCCCCTGAACCCCCCCCCCCCGCCCAACCCAAGCAGTGCATCGGTAATATGTGGGTGGCAGTTATGGATCAGTGAGGTCAGCCAGGGCGGAAAGACAGGTTGAGGCGCAAAGCTGAGGACTGACGCTGCAATTTTATATGCACCTACTTGAGCGTAAGCGCTAAAGTCACAGTGAGGCTTATTTCTCATTAAACATATATAGCAGTGCCACAACCCATTCCGTCCCCTGTGATGATCTGCAATGTGATGTTCCCTGTAGCGCTGCAAAGCATTATTGGGAGGAGCCAGAGGCTGTTCCCAGGTCGTGCCAGCCCACGACACACTCCACTGGCCTCCACAGGCTCCAGAGTGCCTATGGGAAAGCAACCAAAAGACACAGAAGTGAACTTAAGGCTGTGGCTGTGAACTGGAAGTTACTTCTTCAAGTTACTTCTTCTTCTTCTGCAGCCTGTGGGAGCTAATGCAGGGGGCCTGGTGTGACCCAGAGCACAATCCTAAGCTGCGCTGGAGCAGGCAGGTCAGTGGGCCTGTGCAGTATCCAGCGCAGCTTGGGAGGCCGCTGGACTGCCCATTTGTGCCCTTGCATCAGGGGAGGCTCCAGCCTCCCCTACAGGTTCCTCAGATCTGCACCTGCGAAATCGCGGGCACAGGTCCGAGGAAGTTGCATAGCCCAAATCGGGGCCGCGCAGCCTGGGGCCGAGGCCTTGGATGCAACAGCTGCATCCCACCCCCACCCCCGGCCTGTATGCCCACTGACCCTCACACCCTGTAAAGAAATGCCTCCCTCCTTCCTCCCAGAACCACCCCTGCACTAGCTGAGTTCAACTGGTGCACGGGCAGCTCTCCATCGGTGCACTGATGCAGAAGTGCTGGCTGGCACTCCCATGTCGGCACTAACGACTAGGATTGCTGGCGCTAAGATTGCACCCCCCCAGGAGCGGCCTCCAGAACCTCCCAGTAATACTTTGCAGCAATACCGGCACAGAACCAACAGTTTTGAGAAATTCTTATGTATAGGATGGTGCTGTGAATTACTTATGTTCAGTAAAACGACAGTATTGAATCTGGGTGGTATTTATACTTTGCTCGATTACATCTGCCTCTTGCTTATTAGGCATCTAGAGAGTAAATTCCTGAGACAATTTTGCCCTTTCACATTGTGCTGGTAAATACAGTTTCTGACTGCTGAGATCTTCCATTGATAAAAGATGTCAAAAGTTATGAATAATATTAATGGATTATGTGTTACCAAAAAGACCCTGCAGATATTTTATTGTGTTATCCTCAGTATGATGTACTCAAGGCAGATCTGTAAATTGTGATGAATTTACTAGCTGATGTTAGAATTTGTATTGTGGCTAGTTGGAATAAAGCTGCAGCACCATCTATGTCAGAACGTTCTCAAAAGTTTGATTAAATTTGGCCTTCCTTATTCACAGGTTCTGCATCTGTGGATTTAACACAAGTGCTGACCCCACATCTGAAGGAAGGACCTCCCAGGCGTTACTGGGACCAAAATCCTAACCTGGAGTTTGGCCGGCAAAAGGGCTACCATAAAGCGCGTTTGGACCACTTTGAGTCAGGGAGGATGGTGCACATCTGTGTGCTGGCCTCTCTGACTCCAAGAGTGGGCCAAACATACTTTACAATGTCCCTTGTTCTGGCCAAACTTTGCTGGCTTAATTTATGCCGGCCTAACCTCAGGTTAGGATTGTACTCTGAAAGTATGTTCTGATCGTTTCTGGGAGATGTTCTAAGGCACCAGGAAGCTGCGCTTAGCCTCCACAGGCCTCAGAAAGCCTCCCAGAGGCATCTGGAAAGCACTTCTGGTTTTCAGCAAAAACCGGAAGTGGCTTCTGGATGCCTTCAGGAGGCATTGTGAGGTGCAGGAAGGCCACCCATGTTCTCACAGGCTCTCAAGAGGCATCCAGATGGCATTTACAGTTTTTGCCAAAAACTGGAAAGACTCATCCATGGGTCTTCTAGATACAGTAATGCCATGTACAACTCGCTACATCTCAGAACATCTCCCAGATGTGACCAGAGGACACTTCTTGTGATATCCAGAAGGTCCTGGAGGTCTTCCCCAGGGATACCCATTATCCACAGATATCAATATCCATGGGGGTCAGGGAACAGAACCAAGGGTCAACTTCATAGTCAAAATGTCCAGATTAATGTACTATGGTAAAAATTGTAACAAATTGAAAGTAATGTTTATATAAATACAATGTTTCACAGATTTATTTCATCATCCCTTGCACTGGGGCCATGTTAATCTACTCTGTTCCAATTTTAGTATATGTGCTGTTGAAGCACATATAAATAAATGTATTTTATTTGTATCATTTTGGAATACATTTGAAGGTACCATACAGAGTTATGCTTTCTTCTCATAGTAATAACTTTCTCTCTTTTTTGATAAAATAATTAAATACGAATTTTAAAGTTTATATGAAGTATTTAAATAAGAAAAATGTTGTGTACCGTAGCTCAAACATAATCCTTTGGAACAGGAGTTTCAACTCCTGAATATAAATAGGACTTAAATTAGTTACAACAAATCTGTCTCATTGATTTCAATAGTGTTTACTTAATTAACTTTCTTAAGATAAAAACACAACAGGAAATTACTCTGGTGAATATTCAAAATATATCCATTTAAAAGCATCAAATAGATATGCATTATTCTAAGTGGAAAACTGGAGATCATCTCAATAAAGTATCAAGAAACAATATCCATTTAACATACCCTGGACGCAATCCTAATCTGTAGTTAGGCTAGCACAAGTCAATTGTGCCAGCCCAGGAGTGCTGCAAGTGCACCATAAATCACATTCGCAACGGTCTTGGAGTCAGGCAAGATGACGGCATCCTCCCTGACTGCGAGACTGTTGTAAACGCACTTTACTGTGCATTTGCGACTCTTCTGAGCTGGCACAAGTTACTTGTGCCAGCCTAACTCCAGGTTAGGATTGTGCCGTCTGTGTGTTAATACACATTTTTCTTGCTAACAAAGCCTAGGCATTACCAATGTAGACCATTGATGTCCCTGATTACTGTGGCTGTGTCTACCTGTCAATGAAAGGAAGCATGCACACTCCCTGACTCCGAGAGTGGTCCAAACATGCCTTATGGTGTCCTTGTGCTGGCCAAATTTTGCTGGTCTAACTGTGCTAGCCTAACTCCAGGTTAGGACAGTGCCCTAAGTTAGACTTGCTTCTGAGTACAAAATGTGCATAAGATCACACTGCAAGAAAGCAGACCCACAATGCACATGTCATTGCAATGTGGGCATATTGCCTCCCTGCTAAGAAGCACAGAAAACACACTGGTTAAGAATTTCCTTATTTTTCTCTTATAGCCAAGTACTATTCAGGCTTGTGATATACAGGTCATAAGAACATAAGAAAAAGCCTTGCTGGATCAGGCCAAAGGCCCATCTAGTCCAGCTTCCTGTATCTCACAGTGGCCCACCAGGTGCCTCAGGGAGCACAAAAGACAACCAGATACTTGTGTCCTGCTGCCACTCCCATGCATCTGGCATTTTAGACTATTACCCTTGCACAACCCCCAAGGAAGACACTAGACTGAGGTTGGGGTTTAACTTTATTAAGCACAATGTAAGTCATGTAACCTACTGAACACCCATCCCTCCCTCCCCAGTCTAGGGTAGGCAAAAAAAACTGCCATCCATACTTGGCCAATTTGGATGACAGAAAAAAAAACCTACCCGGCCCTCATGATGAGCGACCAGCTAATCTCAGACTGGACATACCCATCATAGCTTGTAACCTGTAATGGAGTTTTCCTCCATAAATTTATCCAATCCCCTTTTAAAGGCATCTAGGCCCAATGCCATCACCACATCTTGCGGTAAGGAGTTCCACATTCTAATTACACGCTGGGTAAAGAAATACTTTCTTTTGTTTGTTCTAACTCTCCTAACACTCAGTTTTAGAGGATGTGGGAAATTTGCCCTTTGAAAGTCAAGGGTTTTTGTATCTGGCATATTACCCCCAACATGCATGGCGAAACAGATCGCAGCATGGTCACTGTTCCCTAATGGCTCTGTAACACTGACATCCCTAACCAGGTCCTGGGTGTTACACAGTATTATAGCCAGAGTCGCCTGTCCTCTGGTGGGCTCCATGACAAGTTGCTCCAAGGCACAATCATTTAGCATGTCAAGAAACCCTGTCTCCCTTTCTTGACTGGAACACGAATTGACCCAGTCAATATGGGGATAATTAAAATCCCCCATGATCACAATCCTACCCGTCTTTGATGCCTCCCTAATTAGTTTCCTCATCTCAAGGTCCCTTTCAGGTTTCTGATCTGGAGGGCGATAACACACACCTACTGTTATATCACTCCTTGGACCTAATAGTTTAACCCACAATGCTTCTGTAGTAGAGTCAGACCCACCTTCAACCTCTACGCTTCTGGAATCGCTTTCTTTGACATAGATGGCCACCCCACCTCCAACACGCCCCTCCCTGTCCCTCCTGTAAAGTTTATAGCCTGGTATTGCGGTATCCCACTGGTTCTCCGCATTCCACGAGGTTTCTGTTATGCCCACTGTCAATATTCTCCCTAGCCACTAAACATTCCAATTCTCCCATCTTTGCTCGAAGACTCCGAGCATTAGTATAAAAATACCTGTATATGGGGTCCCCAAAGAAAGGACTGCTTGCTTCCACCTTTAGCCCTACAGTCTCTCTCTTATTCTGCAGAACTCACTATCATTTCCCATCACGCTTCTACTCTTAATTCCTACACTATCATTACCTTGTTCTTCTGTCACCTTGCCACCCTTATTCCCTAGAATTGAGGAGTCCTGAACTGGATGCCACTCAGCTCCTGTCAGCCTTCCCCCGGGGTTTAGTTTAAAAGCTGGTCCCACAGATGCACACAAAATATCCTCCCCATAGGCCAAATGCTCTAACAATGGCACATCCCCATGTTCATGGAATACCTTTCTTAGGACCTAAACACTTCATGGAGAACCAGGCTGTGGTGATATCTTCTGTATTAAGCAACCAGATGGTCCAGACCAAAGATTCCTCTGGGTCTGAATCTGGGGAGGCCATGAGTGAGAAATGCAGATCACTGGTCCACTTCTGCTATTGCTTCCTAGGAGCTGGTATTCAGAAGCATGTTGAACCAGGAAGTAGCATATAGCCATCATAACAAGTAGCCGCTGATAGACTTGTCTGCAGTTATTTTCTAACCTTTTCTTAATATAGCTTGGCATTCTGTTTTGCTTTTTGACAAGTGCAGCATACTGAGTTAATGCTTTTTTTCCCAGTGAGTTCGCTGTAGTTTGCCACTTTTAGTTGCAAAATGTCTTTTGCCTGAGTGATAACTGTTGATTTATTACAGCCTAATGTTGTCTAGGTACTGTTGGAGAATTTGCCAGAGTGTTATATATTGCCCTTACAGTCTCTGCATTCTCTGTCTTTTGACATTCCAACTGTCAAGAGATCTTTTGTCATTTTTTTCAGACTGTTTTTCACTGCAGTCTTAAACACATCAGAATATAGCAATGCAAGAAACCTGCTGGGTCAGACCACAAGTCTCTCTGTTTCTAGCCGTGGCCAGTCAGTTGCTTTCAGGGGGGTTACAAGCACGGCAAGAAGCAGGGTTGACCCATCCATGATGTAAGTAGTGTGGCTGATACCAAGAGGGGTGAGAGACAGATTCCTGGTGCCCCCAATTCTGCTGCCACTATTCTCCAGGCCGTCATGGACAGAGCTGCATCTATCCACTTCTCTTCCCATGCACCTTCTTCTTCCTTCTTCACTCTGGACCCTTTAACCTTGAATGGAGTGTAGGAGCAACCAGTTTTCCTGCCAGCAACCACTTTCTGCTTCTGAACGCAGAAGCTCCATTTAGTTATTGTGGCTAATAGTCATTGATGGGAGAATTTGCCTATTTACTTATTTGACCAACAAGTGTTCTAGGACTGCAAAGGACTCTTTGCCCCATGCACTAGGGGACAAGCTCTTTCAAGGAGTGTTGCAGGACTCTCTAAAGCCAGTCACTGTCAAAGCTATGAAAGGAGGAAATCTCCCATCTCAGTATCCTCATTGCTAGGACTGAACCCCAAGAGATCAGCCCAGGCAGGCAGTACACATGGAGGGTTATGGATCACTGTCTAAGGAACATTAAACAAGACTAAGGAACATTCACAGTAAGCAAACTTTCTGTACTTGTTGCCCTCCCATGGTCCAGAACTCTGGGGTGTTCCACAGCAGTGCTCCTTAAGCATCTGGAGTGGGAACAAGCTCCCTGGATCTCAAGGAAGTATTGCCCTGTGAAAGATTATGTAGCTGAAGGCTGCCTCAAAAGGATCTTGTAATCCATGCCCGAAAATATCAAGAATTCAAGCAGAAACTCTGCACACTTCCTCGAAGTCAATATTTCCTCCTTGGGGAGGGGAAGCAAGACCTTTTGCAAAGGGGTTTCTAGTAGCCCAATGTGTCTCAGCTATGTAGGCTTTCCACCACCTAGAAAAGGGAGGCTTTGGAGGTTGTCGGCTCACGCTTTGGAGGTTGTCGACCCTGTGAGGTATAAAGAGGGAGAAAGTCTGGAGGCTCAAGTTCTTTTGGGGTAGATTTTGAGGGCCTCAGTGTCCAACCAGTGTCATTCTATTGTTCCCTGGAAGGACAAATACTGAAGCTGAAGCTCAAATACTTTGGCCACCTCATGAGAAGACAGGACTCTTTAGAAAAGACCCTCATGCTGGGAAAGATTGAAGGCAAAAGGAGAAGGGGCGGCAGAGGATGAGATGGTTAGACAGTGTCACAAAAGCAATTAACATGAAGTTGGGTGAAGTCCAGAAGCTAGTGGAGGACAGGGAGGCCTGGCGTGCTGTGGTCCATGGGGTCGCAAAGAGTTGGGCATGACAGCGACTAAACAACAACAACAAGATAGTAAAGCCTTAGATGAGAGTGATTGTCAGCTTGCCAGTTATTATAGAACACCTGGTGGCTGTCCATAAGATCATCTCAAGCTAGCAGTCAACCTGGTTCTTGAGGAGGGTTCCCAAAGCTGAAGGTAGACAGGAGTCTCTTGCCAGGATGGCAGCTGGCTCATTGACCATTAGGTTGAACTTGTGGCATCAGGGCTGAACCCCTAGATCTTATCCCGTGTCTCTCTAGATGGAGGCACTCTTTCAGGTTGTTCCCAAGGAGGTGTGAAGACCCTTGGACTTGGGTTCTCTTGCCAGGTACCACATTCCTCACCTGAATCGTAGCATTATAGTCGCTCTTAAAACTGTGCTAGCACAGAAACTTGGGACTGCGGGACCTAGGAATAGTGGATAAAGAAAGATGGGATACTTGCATCTAGGACAATGCTGGGAGTGCTTGTACAGTCATTGCCAGTCCAAACTCCATCAATGGATATATGAATTTGGGATTCATTATCTTAGGGGGCTTCACTTACTTGCAATGAACCTTATCTGGCATTATGTTGTTCATTCATCTGATTTGGAGTTTCTTTTGGAGCAATTCGTAGTCTGCTTGAATTTTCACCATCTTGAATATTTTGATGTCACCTGCAAACGTGGTCACCATACCAGTCATCCCTGGCTCCAGGTCTTTTATTAATTTAAACAGCGCACAACCCAAAAGAGAACCTTGGAGGAATATAACTTCTTATATACCTACATTTCAAGATCTATTTATTTCTACTTTCCAGTTACTGGAACCAGTTACTGATTCATAAAAGGACCTATCCTCTTACTTGACTGTCTCACTGATTTCATTACAACTTGCTTCCAAGTAAGCATGCTTATGAGCACAGCCCTAGTTTATATTTGTGATATTATAATACCATTCACACATTTTATCACAGATCATACCTCTTGCTAGGCCAGGAATGAACACAATATATAGCAAAGATTCTAAAACAAATCCTATCACTTACCTCTCTCCCTCGAGAAAACTGATAATTGAGATATTCCCCCTAATGAGGTAATGATAGCTGAAAAGGAATGCTTTTTTAAAAATAAATGAGCTACTTATTTTTCTTAAGCTGAGATCACAAGCCTTACTAACATAATGGCAGATGCGATTAGATGCTTTAAAAAGTACCAGCACAGCTTACCATGATTAGATTCTTTGTTCCCTTTGCTCTAAATGACAGAGCAACCAGGATGTTCCATTACCACATAGTTAGAAACAGTGAGGAGGGTCTTAACATTGCATATTCAATCGGAAATAGTTCTTTACAATCAGAATTTTACATCCGTCTATCCATCCATTCATCATGATTCTTTTCTGTTTTGTGGTACCAAAGATTCTGCTGAAAATAACTGTGCTACTATAATTTATGACTAAAGGCCAGATTTGCCGTGAATAGCAGATGTCAAGCAAGCAAAACTGAAGAGCTTCACCAGTACTGCTTTTCTTAATAGTGCTCATCCTTTTAAAATCCAAATGTAAAACTTTAAAAAGTTCTAGGAAGCATCTTTTAAAAAATGAAATGTGTTGCTACATTCTCATTATTCCCCCACTCTACTCATCGGCTGTGTATTAAGAATAAGCAATTTTTCAAAGCTATGTTCATTTCCTTTGATATTGAATGTTAAACATGTTGATTGTACTCCGATCTCATTATCTAAGAATAAATGTGTGGACCAGCTTCTCAATCACCCTGGGAGTGATCACAGCTTCGCTGTTTGATTTAGGGTTGATTTTGCACTTTCAATGGATGCCCTGAGGCTTCAGTGACAGGCTCATTATTATCACATCTCCTCAAAATTACATACAATAATCCCAGCCAGTTTTGAACTGTCACACGGTAAATATTTACTGGTTAGAGAACATGACCCTTATGTCAAGGAGATTAAAAAAGGCATGCTCCATAAAGCTTTCTGTGCTATAATTTCTTTCTTTTTTAAAAATAAAGTATTGTTAAGCAATGAAAAGTCATTGCTTAGGGGAAGAGTTTTCTGCCACATTAACTTCCTTTCAAGGGTTTGCCCGCTAGTTAAAGCTTTCAGTAGAATAATTAAAATCTAGCTCTTCTCTGGAAATGCAAGTTCAAGTATAGTTCCTAGGAAGTGACCCCCATTTTTGCATATTTCAATGACTGTAAAAAACAGCAAAAAGATAAGAAATGGATGTTCACCATATAAACAGAGGTGAACATATAAACAATCTGCTGTTGCCTTGGGCAACCAGTCACATGTAAGAGCAATAGGTGGTCCTGCACTTGAATGCAGGTTCCTATTTTCATTAGAAGATACACAATCACCACGTTCCATGGAATTCAGGTGAATATCACAACGTGGATGCTTCTCTAGGTGTGCATCCATACCGGCAACATGTTCTGGCCCCTCTTACTCCATCAGGGCATACAATTTTAAATATAGGCATGCCTTGACTTTCATCCACTTGATTTTCATCACTTTGCTCTTTCAACAGCTTTGAGTTATAACCTTCAGATTTTGTCCACATCCTTTCCTCTTTTGCCCAATTTCATTCAACCTTGCGTCATCCATGTTTTTATGTTTCTTTTTATTTTATTTGTTTAGTAAGGTTTCACACGCATTCACCTGTGTTTTATTGTTAGTTATTTACGTTTTTCACTGGCCAAAATTCATTTGCAAGCTAAAGAAGGCTATGTTTTGACATTCATCCATTTTTTACTTTCATCCACGCTCTGGTCCCTAACCTGATGAAAGTACAGGTATGTCTGTAATGAGAAAGAAGGCTTAGGCTGAAACAGGAGGAAGAATACTGTACTATACTATAAGCTTGAAGGACTTGTTCAGCAAGTCAATAGTTCAGTGCTTTATGTTCTAGAATCTTTTTTTTTTAATGTGGTTTGGGAAAAGCTAGATACACAAGCAGGGAATACTTCAGGTATTGCAAATCCAGTTTAGGCTGCAGCGAGATGATCCTCAGACTAGTTTCTAGTTTTATGACTTTATAACAACTGGTGTAGCATATGGCTGACACTGATGGCCCAGTCCAATCCCCCTATCCCACCCACCCACTCCCGCTGGCATAACCAGTGTTGCCCTGGTGTAGACTGCTTTACAGCTGATGCAAAGCTGTCTCCACTACTGCGTACTGCAGGCCAGTTGGTGGGGAGGCCGGAGTCGTCTCCTGCTTGCTAGTGGTCCCACAGAGACCTGCCGGAAGAGGAGGTGGAGGGAAATGGGGAAGGAGTTAAATGGGTAGGGTAGATGGAACAGGATGGTGGCTGGATCAAGCCAGGGAGGGCCAGCACACATTGAATCCTGGCCACTTTCCAGGCCTGTTCCACTTTCACAGAGCAATACAGATTTGAACAATGCAGACCGCATTGAGTTGGTGCAGGTCCGAGTTTTCCCAAAGCAGTTGCTGGGGCTTACCCTGGGGCAAGGGGATAAGACCTCGAGCAGCCAAAAATCCCCTAGGGGATACGGCGGTAGCCACACCAGCACTGCTGCATGGTCGTGTGGGGATTTAGGTAGGATGGGGCTGTGAGATACAACTCTAGACTTTCCCAGTTTGAACCTTGCCTCTGCCATAACTCACTTGGTTACCTTAGACAAGCCATTCCATCTAAGCCTCAGCTGCATTATGGGGACAATAGCACAAGCACTCAATAAGGAAAGCAAAGATTAGATCAGTGTTACGCATGTGAAGAACTTGGCACACCCCAAAAAAATGATACATAGGCTAAATATGTTGATGATATTGTCATAAAAAGAAATGTGTACATTGCATCATCCATACAATATAAAACTAGTATAGAATATGATTGTGAAAGACAAGGGAACTTTGTGGCATAAAAAACGCATTTCTGTTTTTCATAAGACAGCATGATTGCAATGTGCTGATGATACTTTCCCTACTCCCAAACCCACCTAATGGTAATGTAGGGTGCAACCTTGTAAATTGTCAGTAGATATAATGCTAAGATTTAGAGAGTAGTTTCTATCCAGCATGCTATAAATATGTCCCGGGAGGAAGATTAGTATCAATCATGGACTTATTGGAGAGGGAGATAGGATATAGCGATAACCTGAAGCTATCAACCAAGAGTAATGGTCTAAGGAAAAAAAGCAATCAGAGGAGAAAGAATATTCACAATGAGAGAGAAAGATAACTGGGGAAAAAAATCAGGGAGGAATGTATCATGCAGATGAAGATGAGCTGTTATACCAGAGAGAATCATATGAACTGTGTACAGGCTCTGAAGAAATTGTTATAGCCTAATGTTTATCTTTAAAATGGTGCCAATAGATATCCATTTAACCCAAAATGGCACTACTTTTGGCCTGTAACTCAGATAATCACACTGAAATGCAATGATGTTACAAGCAGTGACCTAACTATGCAAATTCTTTCAGTTCAATCCTCTGCAGAGGAGAAGCAAGAGGCTGGTGGACAAGGTTTGTATCAGAGTTGCAAGAAATGTCAGACATTAGTTCCAAGAAAGTTTTCGACTGGTACATCCCAATCCTACCCGGCTTCTCCACTGCCAAGCATAGGTTCTGGCAGCACAGCCTGCATTACAGCAGTCGCAGAAGCAACTCTGGTAGGACGAGAATTTGTGGGCTGCCAGAGCACCAATTAAGAGCCTGTGGAGGTCCACCGTGCACCTGAGGATGGAGGAATACCTGTTACCGACGGTGAGCCACCAAGCAGCAAGGGCAGGAGGTGTGTTGGGAGGCAGGGGATGGCATCCAGTGCAGATGACTTGCACCAGATGCTATTCCCTTCCTCGCCTCCCAACACATCCCCTTTATTTCCTTGAACAAGGTAGAGAGCTGGTGCAGTCTGAGGAGACCCAGAGGCAAACAGGAAGCTGACAGGGAGGTCAGGGAAAATATTTTCCCTTACATCTTCCAAGACTCCCCCCCCCCGCCCCCGGATGCAACACAAGCCATTTTGGTGCAGGGCGGGGGGAGATAGGACTGGGGAATTTTTTTTTTGCTTTCACATGTGCAAAACAAAATTTTGTTTTGCCCAAAATTTAAGCATGGCCAAAACTCTTCTAAGCAGTCAAATATATCTTCTAATACTAAAAGTGGAATTATATACTATTCACACACACACACACACACACACACACACACACACACACACACACACACACACACACA
>JAJKFI010012359.1:0-17126 GCA_029204185.1 Lerista edwardsae | reverse complement strand
CAAATGTTAAACTTGTAATATTAACACAAATGGTGAAACCCCCCCCCACACACACACACCCTCTGGAATCAGATCACTTGTTGGATCACAGTCTAAAGAACAAGTTTTCTGTGATCCAGGGGCCTTGAGCACAAAGAAGGTCAGGGAGCTTTCCTTCCTAAGATATCAATGTCAGTACAGATGAAGGTATTTAACGCAGGAGAGAGGCAACAGGAGGGGGAAGGATGGCGACCTACTGACCACCCTCATCCTTCCAACCGGTGATTAGTATTAGAAAGGCTTTAGGGAGTTAAATGTTTCATTAAATACTTGCTAGATTAGTTGAAAGAAAAAAGGGTTGCTTCAAGTATAGGCATACCCCAGTATCCACCGAGGTTCCGTTCCGGACCGCGCTGTGGATACCTGAAACTGTGGATACTGGGGATGCCTTTTTAAAGATAGGGGAACATCAGTGGTTTTGCTGCAACAAGGGAAACAAAAGAGAGATTTGTTTAACGTTCCCCTATCTTTTTAATAGGCATCCCCAGTATCCATGGTATCTGTGGAGAGCTGAAACCTTGGATAATGGAGCACACCTAAAATTTCACATACAGTATCCCTGGCGCAGGGGCGATTCTGGAAAAGAAGATTCTGGGTGGAACTGGGTGGGGGTAGGGCGGAACTGGGTGGGGGAGCCAGCGGGTGTGCCGGCCTGGGGAGGGGTGTGGGGTGGGTTTGGCTCCATCAAGGTCCCATCCCCGAGCTGTGCGGTCCCGATTCTGACTGTGCGGCCACCTCTGAGCTGTGCCTGCTATTTAGCAGGCACAGATCTGAGGAGCACATCGGAGAGGCTGGCGCTGGTGCAAGGGCACAAATGTGCCCTTCGCCGGAGAAGCTCCTCAGGCCTCCCAGGTTATGCTGGATACAGCACAGGCCCATCAGCCTGCCTCCTCCAGTGCAACACAGGATTGGGCTGCCCATGTACCCTGTGCTTTGGTCATTGCTTGCCCTCCCTGTTGGCATTAGGTTGCCAACATAACATTGTGATTTCATCATATTTGAGATTGCCATTTCCAGGAAAGAATGGGATTCCAGCTGTAAAACAAATAAAGCTGCAGCTCAGACAACATTTAGGTAGCAGACGAAGTAAGAGGGGTGATTCAGGAGGTATTTCATCTCCCTGAAAACGTTCAGTGCAGCCTAATAATAGTAATAAATAAGTGCAGGTAATAAAGCATTACCTCTCAAATCAGGAGATTGGTGATCCATTGGGTAGCTTTTCTCTTTAAAAATGCGTCTGGAAAATGGTACATAAAAACTGGAAGATATTCACATATCTTCTTCCAATGTTAAGTAAGATCCCAAAGCTCTGAAGTATCAGTATCATCTCCCACCACTGATTGTTTCAGCGGTAGCAAGGACAGAAGAAATGTCAAAAACATATAAAAACTGTTGAGTTATTAAGTCCAAGTGATTTAGAGTAAGTGGTGCCAATAAAATAGTAATAACTTGTCAACTGTGATGTTACATTTTACAATGTTACATGAGAATATGTAGCAAGTATTTAATCGTTCAGGGAGTGACAGTCCTTGCCCTGTAGTTAAGCCTGCTACTGTGCTTATAATATTGTCCCAGTTTTAGCTCCACTTTTTATGGTACCAGCTGGCCACTTTGTTAAGCTGGATCATGGACTATTATAAAATTATTCTGCAAAACTGGAATCATTTAGAGAAAGTATTTTAAAACTGTGTATCATTAAAACAAGCCACTATGCACAGGTCCAAAAAGCCAAGGTTTTTTTATTTTTTATTTTTTTGCCTCATCCAGTTAGGACCAGATCCAGCCATAGCGGAGCACTTTTTGTTTCCATCAAAACAAAGATACTTCAATAGTATTTAGCTTTTAGTTTTTACACGCTGGATTGAATGTCACCCAAAAAGGAGAGGGTTTTTTTTAAACCTCACCCGGAGCTATGTAACACTGTTCTGCTATTAAATTTATTATGGAAATAAATTTAACAATAACTTTTATCAATTTCTTTTAACAAGGTTCTGATGAACTTAGAATGCTTATAGAGCAGGACCTCAATCCAGAACAAGTAGGCATGCTTAAAACCACTAGAAGAATGGCAAATTAAGAGTGCTGTTCTGGCTCAGTTTTTCTCAACTAGTGATGCCCATCTATATTTGTCCGGTGGTACACGTAGGACCCCACCCAGACCCCTGCTGCCTGGCAGCCAGACCAACAATGCAATGCGGCAAGCAACAGTAGGAGACTTGGTGGGCAAAGCTCCAGCGTGCTCTCCTCATGTGATCAAAAAAGCCCTCCCCTAGTTCAGCCTGAGCCTCCTTCCAGTGTTTGTCGTGTTGCGTCTGGCCTCCCGGACTGGAAGGACCTGGCAGTGACATCATGACCAGTTACTTCTGGTGATACTTCCAATAGGTGGACTGGGGAAGTGGTACAGCATGGGGGCAAACACTGATAAACGCTGTCCTAGATTGTACTCAGACAATCAAGGATGAACAGCTTCTTGTTGACCTGTATCTCCGTCATAGCCTGTTGATCACATTTGAGGTGCTATGTGCAAGGGAATAAAATGTAATATCTGATGTAGACAGTACTGCTCCCCCATGTGCACCACCCACTCTATAACCCCAGAACAGCTTTACAAGCGTATTGGTGTGTTTGTTTGCCTCTTGGGTATGCAAATTCAGGGATTACTAATCGTAAACAGGGATTACTAATTGTAAACTCTCTGCAGTGCCACTGCACCAGCAATTCCTAACACCACGATTACTATCCATTGAGCACACGACATGGAAAGCTACTGTAGCATACTCAGCATAAAAACCCTGATCCAACAAGTTATTGAGTGCATTCAGTACATGACAGGAAGCTCTAAACACATTATGAAATTAGCTGCCATGATTTCTTGTGGCAGTGAATTAACTATTTGTCATTAGATACACAGCTAGCATGTCTACATATATATTAATTTCATGTGTCTGTTGCAGTTCTTGACACAAAAATAGCTGAAGTCAGCATGATGACAGATCATTTCACTTAGCATTAGAGACATATATGTATGAAACTATTTATAAAATCAATGTTCCGTGGTGTAAATTAGCAATGATGGCTGGTATGGCTTAATGCAGCAGAATGCAAGACACACCTCGGCTTGTCTGGACAGTGTATTTGCTTGTTTTCTAAGATAATAATTTAAAAAACAAAACAAAAACTGCTACCGTTTTTGAAAGGTAAAGAGCACCAACCAGTATGTGCTTGTAAATTATAGTTTCCTCTTGACAAAGATTATTGTTTGGAAATATTTAATGAAACATGATTTCTGGCTTAACTTAATCTGAAACAAAAAATATATCACATGGAATTAAATCAGTTACATGATGGCAGACCAGTCTTATAGTATAAAAAAAATTTCCAGGTCCATTTTGATTCACAAATATGTATTACCATATTCTTGAGAGACCTATTATCACTAGGGATTGGGATATTCATGATTTTTGGTCCAATCCTATTAAGGGTCTATGCTAGTGGAATGCGTGTTCTGCCAGCGCGCACTGTTGGAAAAGCGCAGTAAACAGTGCTTTGCGACAGTGCAAGGCCCAGCCACATCAGCAGAAAGGTCCCGCTGGAACCATCAGTTTTCAGGTAGCCTAAGAGAGACATCCAGCATCACGATGCAAGGATTTAGGCGGGATTGGGCTGTTTGTGAATGCGCAGCCCCATCCAAAAATTCTCTTTGGCCAGTGCAGTGGCTACTGTGCCAGGCCAGAATGTCAGAAATGGTAAGTTTACACAGGGCAGTGCAAGGGTGGGAGAGGGTGTTTTGGAGGGGGAGTTGTTTTTGGGTGGGGGTGAGGGAATGAGAGGTGGCTCAGGCTTGGGAGGGGGGGTAGGATTGGCGGTGGTGTCACATGCCGTGCTCTAACCTCCAGCCATACACGGGGTTCTGGATTTGTGCCAGCTAAATGGCTGGCACAGATCCAAGTAGCCCCATAGGATAGGACAGGGCTTTACTTGAGGTAATGGGGAAAAGGCTACCTCTAGCCTACTCCTAACCTGCATTGGATGCAGTTCAGGTCAGTTCTGGCTCTACCTGTTATAAGTGCGCTGTAAGCAGTCTTTAAACAGCTTTTATACGCTCACCTGTTTGTTGAGTTACCTACCAGAGGTAGGAAAGGCAAACTAACCGCTTAACATTATGCTGGCAAAACAAGGTGACATGCTAATGAGGTTAAGGAAAATGCAACTGGCTGACTTAAGTGTTAACCTCAGTTGGAATAAGCACCCAAGACATTTTTGCACAAATCAATCCCTGCTAGTTCCTTGCCTACTCAGCTACAATGTATTTCTTTTCTTTTGAAAACATGCCAGCAAATGCTTAAATTCAGAAGTGAATAAGGAGAACATGCATTTTTCATAAAAGGAAATGCCAACCCACCCACCCCCCAAAGGGCAACAGCTAGCATTTGTTTCTTTCAACTCAACGCTAATGAAACCAAATAAAAAAAACAAGTTTGCTTGCATTTGGAATGATGACAAACGTCCCCACAGAATCATGAGAAATTGATCAAAGTTGTGCTAACCTTGAATATAATTTGTATAAAGGGCTGTCAAGACAATGCAGGTAAATGATAAAAGCAAATTAATAAATGAAACATTATGTATGTTCTGGGGTGAGGATTACTACTAAATGATAAGAGGAGGAGATTGCTTTAGATAGATTGAAATCTCAGCGTACAGACACCAGAGGTGGCAGCTTTAAACAAACTTCTTTTAATAACCTAGAATATAAACTTTTAATTTGTAAGTCTCAACTTCAGTGAAAACCTGGGTATTTGAAGAGCTCATTATAATTTATATTATTTTATTATTACACCTTAAGGGTTTAGGTTAATTCTTTGCCATTCACACATTATTTAGGTGGCAAATTGAGAAGGGTGAGTGTTGGGCGGGGCATAAATGAAAGACGGCCCATGTCCTCACAGAAAAATAGCATGGGCTGAAGGTGACCTTCCTTCCCCTGAACCCCCCCCCCCGCCCAACCCAAGCAGTGCATCGGTAATATGTGGGTGGCAGTTATGGATCAGTGAGGTCAGCCAGGGCGGAAAGACAGGTTGAGGCGCAAAGCTGAGGACTGACGCTGCAATTTTATATGCACCTACTTGAGCGTAAGCGCTAAAGTCACAGTGAGGCTTATTTCTCATTAAACATATATAGCAGTGCCACAACCCATTCCGTCCCCTGTGATGATCTGCAATGTGATGTTCCCTGTAGCGCTGCAAAGCATTATTGGGAGGAGCCAGAGGCTGTTCCCAGGTCGTGCCAGCCCACGACACACTCCACTGGCCTCCACAGGCTCCAGAGTGCCTATGGGAAAGCAACCAAAAGACACAGAAGTGAACTTAAGGCTGTGGCTGTGAACTGGAAGTTACTTCTTCAAGTTACTTCTTCTTCTTCTGCAGCCTGTGGGAGCTAATGCAGGGGGCCTGGTGTGACCCAGAGCACAATCCTAAGCTGCGCTGGAGCAGGCAGGTCAGTGGGCCTGTGCAGTATCCAGCGCAGCTTGGGAGGCCGCTGGACTGCCCATTTGTGCCCTTGCATCAGGGGAGGCTCCAGCCTCCCCTACAGGTTCCTCAGATCTGCACCTGCGAAATCGCGGGCACAGGTCCGAGGAAGTTGCATAGCCCAAATCGGGGCCGCGCAGCCTGGGGCCGAGGCCTTGGATGCAACAGCTGCATCCCACCCCCACCCCGGGCCTGTATGCCCACTGACCCTCACACCCTGTAAAGAAATGCCTCCCTCCTTCCTCCCAGAACCACCCCTGCACTAGCTGAGTTCAACTGGTGCACGGGCAGCTCTCCATCGGTGCACTGATGCAGAAGTGCTGGCTGGCACTCCCATGTCGGCACTAACGACTAGGATTGCTGGCGCTAAGATTGCACCCCCCAGGAGCGGCCTCCAGAACCTCCCAGTAATACTTTGCAGCAATACCGGCACAGAACCAACAGTTTTGAGAAATTCTTATGTATAGGATGGTGCTGTGAATTACTTATGTTCAGTAAAACGACAGTATTGAATCTGGGTGGTATTTATACTTTGCTCGATTACATCTGCCTCTTGCTTATTAGGCATCTAGAGAGTAAATTCCTGAGACAATTTTGCCCTTTCACATTGTGCTGGTAAATACAGTTTCTGACTGCTGAGATCTTCCATTGATAAAAGATGTCAAAAGTTATGAATAATATTAATGGATTATGTGTTACCAAAAAGACCCTGCAGATATTTTATTGTGTTATCCTCAGTATGATGTACTCAAGGCAGATCTGTAAATTGTGATGAATTTACTAGCTGATGTTAGAATTTGTATTGTGGCTAGTTGGAATAAAGCTGCAGCACCATCTATGTCAGAACGTTCTCAAAAGTTTGATTAAATTTGGCCTTCCTTATTCACAGGTTCTGCATCTGTGGATTTAACACAAGTGCTGACCCCACATCTGAAGGAAGGACCTCCCAGGCGTTACTGGGACCAAAATCCTAACCTGGAGTTTGGCCGGCAAAAGGGCTACCATAAAGCGCGTTTGGACCACTTTGAGTCAGGGAGGATGGTGCACATCTGTGTGCTGGCCTCTCTGACTCCAAGAGTGGGCCAAACATACTTTACAATGTCCCTTGTTCTGGCCAAACTTTGCTGGCTTAATTTATGCCGGCCTAACCTCAGGTTAGGATTGTACTCTGAAAGTATGTTCTGATCGTTTCTGGGAGATGTTCTAAGGCACCAGGAAGCTGCGCTTAGCCTCCACAGGCCTCAGAAAGCCTCCCAGAGGCATCTGGAAAGCACTTCTGGTTTTCAGCAAAAACCGGAAGTGGCTTCTGGATGCCTTCAGGAGGCATTGTGAGGTGCAGGAAGGCCACCCATGTTCTCACAGGCTCTCAAGAGGCATCCAGATGGCATTTACAGTTTTTGCCAAAAACTGGAAAGACTCATCCATGGGTCTTCTAGATACAGTAATGCCATGTACAACTCGCTACATCTCAGAACATCTCCCAGATGTGACCAGAGGACACTTCTTGTGATATCCAGAAGGTCCTGGAGGTCTTCCCCAGGGATACCCATTATCCACAGATATCAATATCCATGGGGGTCAGGGAACAGAACCAAGGGTCAACTTCATAGTCAAAATGTCCAGATTAATGTACTATGGTAAAAATTGTAACAAATTGAAAGTAATGTTTATATAAATACAATGTTTCACAGATTTATTTCATCATCCCTTGCACTGGGGCCATGTTAATCTACTCTGTTCCAATTTTAGTATATGTGCTGTTGAAGCACATATAAATAAATGTATTTTATTTGTATCATTTTGGAATACATTTGAAGGTACCATACAGAGTTATGCTTTCTTCTCATAGTAATAACTTTCTCTCTTTTTTGATAAAATAATTAAATACGAATTTTAAAGTTTATATGAAGTATTTAAATAAGAAAAATGTTGTGTACCGTAGCTCAAACATAATCCTTTGGAACAGGAGTTTCAACTCCTGAATATAAATAGGACTTAAATTAGTTACAACAAATCTGTCTCATTGATTTCAATAGTGTTTACTTAATTAACTTTCTTAAGATAAAAACACAACAGGAAATTACTCTGGTGAATATTCAAAATATATCCATTTAAAAGCATCAAATAGATATGCATTATTCTAAGTGGAAAACTGGAGATCATCTCAATAAAGTATCAAGAAACAATATCCATTTAACATACCCTGGACGCAATCCTAATCTGTAGTTAGGCTAGCACAAGTCAATTGTGCCAGCCCAGGAGTGCTGCAAGTGCACCATAAATCACATTCGCAACGGTCTTGGAGTCAGGCAAGATGACGGCATCCTCCCTGACTGCGAGACTGTTGTAAACGCACTTTACTGTGCATTTGCGACTCTTCTGAGCTGGCACAAGTTACTTGTGCCAGCCTAACTCCAGGTTAGGATTGTGCCGTCTGTGTGTTAATACACATTTTTCTTGCTAACAAAGCCTAGGCATTACCAATGTAGACCATTGATGTCCCTGATTACTGTGGCTGTGTCTACCTGTCAATGAAAGGAAGCATGCACACTCCCTGACTCCGAGAGTGGTCCAAACATGCCTTATGGTGTCCTTGTGCTGGCCAAATTTTGCTGGTCTAACTGTGCTAGCCTAACTCCAGGTTAGGACAGTGCCCTAAGTTAGACTTGCTTCTGAGTACAAAATGTGCATAAGATCACACTGCAAGAAAGCAGACCCACAATGCACATGTCATTGCAATGTGGGCATATTGCCTCCCTGCTAAGAAGCACAGAAAACACACTGGTTAAGAATTTCCTTATTTTTCTCTTATAGCCAAGTACTATTCAGGCTTGTGATATACAGGTCATAAGAACATAAGAAAAAGCCTTGCTGGATCAGGCCAAAGGCCCATCTAGTCCAGCTTCCTGTATCTCACAGTGGCCCACCAGGTGCCTCAGGGAGCACAAAAGACAACCAGATACTTGTGTCCTGCTGCCACTCCCATGCATCTGGCATTTTAGACTATTACCCTTGCACAACCCCCAAGGAAGACACTAGACTGAGGTTGGGGTTTAACTTTATTAAGCACAATGTAAGTCATGTAACCTACTGAACACCCATCCCTCCCTCCCCAGTCTAGGGTAGGCAAAAAAAACTGCCATCCATACTTGGCCAATTTGGATGACAGAAAAAAAAACCTACCCGGCCCTCATGATGAGCGACCAGCTAATCTCAGACTGGACATACCCATCATAGCTTGTAACCTGTAATGGAGTTTTCCTCCATAAATTTATCCAATCCCCTTTTAAAGGCATCTAGGCCCAATGCCATCACCACATCTTGCGGTAAGGAGTTCCACATTCTAATTACACGCTGGGTAAAGAAATACTTTCTTTTGTTTGTTCTAACTCTCCTAACACTCAGTTTTAGAGGATGTGGGAAATTTGCCCTTTGAAAGTCAAGGGTTTTTGTATCTGGCATATTACCCCCAACATGCATGGCGAAACAGATCGCAGCATGGTCACTGTTCCCTAATGGCTCTGTAACACTGACATCCCTAACCAGGTCCTGGGTGTTACACAGTATTATAGCCAGAGTCGCCTGTCCTCTGGTGGGCTCCATGACAAGTTGCTCCAAGGCACAATCATTTAGCATGTCAAGAAACCCTGTCTCCCTTTCTTGACTGGAACACGAATTGACCCAGTCAATATGGGGATAATTAAAATCCCCCATGATCACAATCCTACCCGTCTTTGATGCCTCCCTAATTAGTTTCCTCATCTCAAGGTCCCTTTCAGGTTTCTGATCTGGAGGGCGATAACACACACCTACTGTTATATCACTCCTTGGACCTAATAGTTTAACCCACAATGCTTCTGTAGTAGAGTCAGACCCACCTTCAACCTCTACGCTTCTGGAATCGCTTTCTTTGACATAGATGGCCACCCCACCTCCAACACGCCCCTCCCTGTCCCTCCTGTAAAGTTTATAGCCTGGTATTGCGGTATCCCACTGGTTCTCCGCATTCCACGAGGTTTCTGTTATGCCCACTGTCAATATTCTCCCTAGCCACTAAACATTCCAATTCTCCCATCTTTGCTCGAAGACTCCGAGCATTAGTATAAAAATACCTGTATATGGGGTCCCCAAAGAAAGGACTGCTTGCTTCCACCTTTAGCCCTACAGTCTCTCTCTTATTCTGCAGAACTCACTATCATTTCCCATCACGCTTCTACTCTTAATTCCTACACTATCATTACCTTGTTCTTCTGTCACCTTGCCACCCTTATTCCCTAGAATTGAGGAGTCCTGAACTGGATGCCACTCAGCTCCTGTCAGCCTTCCCCCGGGGTTTAGTTTAAAAGCTGGTCCCACAGATGCACACAAAATATCCTCCCCATAGGCCAAATGCTCTAACAATGGCACATCCCCATGTTCATGGAATACCTTTCTTAGGACCTAAACACTTCATGGAGAACCAGGCTGTGGTGATATCTTCTGTATTAAGCAACCAGATGGTCCAGACCAAAGATTCCTCTGGGTCTGAATCTGGGGAGGCCATGAGTGAGAAATGCAGATCACTGGTCCACTTCTGCTATTGCTTCCTAGGAGCTGGTATTCAGAAGCATGTTGAACCAGGAAGTAGCATATAGCCATCATAACAAGTAGCCGCTGATAGACTTGTCTGCAGTTATTTTCTAACCTTTTCTTAATATAGCTTGGCATTCTGTTTTGCTTTTTGACAAGTGCAGCATACTGAGTTAATGCTTTTTTTCCCAGTGAGTTCGCTGTAGTTTGCCACTTTTAGTTGCAAAATGTCTTTTGCCTGAGTGATAACTGTTGATTTATTACAGCCTAATGTTGTCTAGGTACTGTTGGAGAATTTGCCAGAGTGTTATATATTGCCCTTACAGTCTCTGCATTCTCTGTCTTTTGACATTCCAACTGTCAAGAGATCTTTTGTCATTTTTTTCAGACTGTTTTTCACTGCAGTCTTAAACACATCAGAATATAGCAATGCAAGAAACCTGCTGGGTCAGACCACAAGTCTCTCTGTTTCTAGCCGTGGCCAGTCAGTTGCTTTCAGGGGGGTTACAAGCACGGCAAGAAGCAGGGTTGACCCATCCATGATGTAAGTAGTGTGGCTGATACCAAGAGGGGTGAGAGACAGATTCCTGGTGCCCCCAATTCTGCTGCCACTATTCTCCAGGCCGTCATGGACAGAGCTGCATCTATCCACTTCTCTTCCCATGCACCTTCTTCTTCCTTCTTCACTCTGGACCCTTTAACCTTGAATGGAGTGTAGGAGCAACCAGTTTTCCTGCCAGCAACCACTTTCTGCTTCTGAACGCAGAAGCTCCATTTAGTTATTGTGGCTAATAGTCATTGATGGGAGAATTTGCCTATTTACTTATTTGACCAACAAGTGTTCTAGGACTGCAAAGGACTCTTTGCCCCATGCACTAGGGGACAAGCTCTTTCAAGGAGTGTTGCAGGACTCTCTAAAGCCAGTCACTGTCAAAGCTATGAAAGGAGGAAATCTCCCATCTCAGTATCCTCATTGCTAGGACTGAACCCCAAGAGATCAGCCCAGGCAGGCAGTACACATGGAGGGTTATGGATCACTGTCTAAGGAACATTAAACAAGACTAAGGAACATTCACAGTAAGCAAACTTTCTGTACTTGTTGCCCTCCCATGGTCCAGAACTCTGGGGTGTTCCACAGCAGTGCTCCTTAAGCATCTGGAGTGGGAACAAGCTCCCTGGATCTCAAGGAAGTATTGCCCTGTGAAAGATTATGTAGCTGAAGGCTGCCTCAAAAGGATCTTGTAATCCATGCCCGAAAATATCAAGAATTCAAGCAGAAACTCTGCACACTTCCTCGAAGTCAATATTTCCTCCTTGGGGAGGGGAAGCAAGACCTTTTGCAAAGGGGTTTCTAGTAGCCCAATGTGTCTCAGCTATGTAGGCTTTCCACCACCTAGAAAAGGGAGGCTTTGGAGGTTGTCGGCTCACGCTTTGGAGGTTGTCGACCCTGTGAGGTATAAAGAGGGAGAAAGTCTGGAGGCTCAAGTTCTTTTGGGGTAGATTTTGAGGGCCTCAGTGTCCAACCAGTGTCATTCTATTGTTCCCTGGAAGGACAAATACTGAAGCTGAAGCTCAAATACTTTGGCCACCTCATGAGAAGACAGGACTCTTTAGAAAAGACCCTCATGCTGGGAAAGATTGAAGGCAAAAGGAGAAGGGGCGGCAGAGGATGAGATGGTTAGACAGTGTCACAAAAGCAATTAACATGAAGTTGGGTGAAGTCCAGAAGCTAGTGGAGGACAGGGAGGCCTGGCGTGCTGTGGTCCATGGGGTCGCAAAGAGTTGGGCATGACAGCGACTAAACAACAACAACAAGATAGTAAAGCCTTAGATGAGAGTGATTGTCAGCTTGCCAGTTATTATAGAACACCTGGTGGCTGTCCATAAGATCATCTCAAGCTAGCAGTCAACCTGGTTCTTGAGGAGGGTTCCCAAAGCTGAAGGTAGACAGGAGTCTCTTGCCAGGATGGCAGCTGGCTCATTGACCATTAGGTTGAACTTGTGGCATCAGGGCTGAACCCCTAGATCTTATCCCGTGTCTCTCTAGATGGAGGCACTCTTTCAGGTTGTTCCCAAGGAGGTGTGAAGACCCTTGGACTTGGGTTCTCTTGCCAGGTACCACATTCCTCACCTGAATCGTAGCATTATAGTCGCTCTTAAAACTGTGCTAGCACAGAAACTTGGGACTGCGGGACCTAGGAATAG
Organism: Lerista edwardsae; assembly: GCA_029204185.1. Taxonomy (NCBI): domain Eukaryota; kingdom Metazoa; phylum Chordata; class Lepidosauria; order Squamata; family Scincidae; genus Lerista; species Lerista edwardsae. The sequence continues at coordinate 4,785 of JAJKFI010012359.1, read as the reverse complement.
TGGATAAAGAAAGATGGGATACTTGCATCTAGGACAATGCTGGGAGTGCTTGTACAGTCATTGCCAGTCCAAACTCCATCAATGGATATATGAATTTGGGATTCATTATCTTAGGGGGCTTCACTTACTTGCAATGAACCTTATCTGGCATTATGTTGTTCATTCATCTGATTTGGAGTTTCTTTTGGAGCAATTCGTAGTCTGCTTGAATTTTCACCATCTTGAATATTTTGATGTCACCTGCAAACGTGGTCACCATACCAGTCATCCCTGGCTCCAGGTCTTTTATTAATTTAAACAGCGCACAACCCAAAAGAGAACCTTGGAGGAATATAACTTCTTATATACCTACATTTCAAGATCTATTTATTTCTACTTTCCAGTTACTGGAACCAGTTACTGATTCATAAAAGGACCTATCCTCTTACTTGACTGTCTCACTGATTTCATTACAACTTGCTTCCAAGTAAGCATGCTTATGAGCACAGCCCTAGTTTATATTTGTGATATTATAATACCATTCACACATTTTATCACAGATCATACCTCTTGCTAGGCCAGGAATGAACACAATATATAGCAAAGATTCTAAAACAAATCCTATCACTTACCTCTCTCCCTCGAGAAAACTGATAATTGAGATATTCCCCCTAATGAGGTAATGATAGCTGAAAAGGAATGCTTTTTTAAAAATAAATGAGCTACTTATTTTTCTTAAGCTGAGATCACAAGCCTTACTAACATAATGGCAGATGCGATTAGATGCTTTAAAAAGTACCAGCACAGCTTACCATGATTAGATTCTTTGTTCCCTTTGCTCTAAATGACAGAGCAACCAGGATGTTCCATTACCACATAGTTAGAAACAGTGAGGAGGGTCTTAACATTGCATATTCAATCGGAAATAGTTCTTTACAATCAGAATTTTACATCCGTCTATCCATCCATTCATCATGATTCTTTTCTGTTTTGTGGTACCAAAGATTCTGCTGAAAATAACTGTGCTACTATAATTTATGACTAAAGGCCAGATTTGCCGTGAATAGCAGATGTCAAGCAAGCAAAACTGAAGAGCTTCACCAGTACTGCTTTTCTTAATAGTGCTCATCCTTTTAAAATCCAAATGTAAAACTTTAAAAAGTTCTAGGAAGCATCTTTTAAAAAATGAAATGTGTTGCTACATTCTCATTATTCCCCCACTCTACTCATCGGCTGTGTATTAAGAATAAGCAATTTTTCAAAGCTATGTTCATTTCCTTTGATATTGAATGTTAAACATGTTGATTGTACTCCGATCTCATTATCTAAGAATAAATGTGTGGACCAGCTTCTCAATCACCCTGGGAGTGATCACAGCTTCGCTGTTTGATTTAGGGTTGATTTTGCACTTTCAATGGATGCCCTGAGGCTTCAGTGACAGGCTCATTATTATCACATCTCCTCAAAATTACATACAATAATCCCAGCCAGTTTTGAACTGTCACACGGTAAATATTTACTGGTTAGAGAACATGACCCTTATGTCAAGGAGATTAAAAAAGGCATGCTCCATAAAGCTTTCTGTGCTATAATTTCTTTCTTTTTTAAAAATAAAGTATTGTTAAGCAATGAAAAGTCATTGCTTAGGGGAAGAGTTTTCTGCCACATTAACTTCCTTTCAAGGGTTTGCCCGCTAGTTAAAGCTTTCAGTAGAATAATTAAAATCTAGCTCTTCTCTGGAAATGCAAGTTCAAGTATAGTTCCTAGGAAGTGACCCCCATTTTTGCATATTTCAATGACTGTAAAAAACAGCAAAAAGATAAGAAATGGATGTTCACCATATAAACAGAGGTGAACATATAAACAATCTGCTGTTGCCTTGGGCAACCAGTCACATGTAAGAGCAATAGGTGGTCCTGCACTTGAATGCAGGTTCCTATTTTCATTAGAAGATACACAATCACCACGTTCCATGGAATTCAGGTGAATATCACAACGTGGATGCTTCTCTAGGTGTGCATCCATACCGGCAACATGTTCTGGCCCCTCTTACTCCATCAGGGCATACAATTTTAAATATAGGCATGCCTTGACTTTCATCCACTTGATTTTCATCACTTTGCTCTTTCAACAGCTTTGAGTTATAACCTTCAGATTTTGTCCACATCCTTTCCTCTTTTGCCCAATTTCATTCAACCTTGCGTCATCCATGTTTTTATGTTTCTTTTTATTTTATTTGTTTAGTAAGGTTTCACACGCATTCACCTGTGTTTTATTGTTAGTTATTTACGTTTTTCACTGGCCAAAATTCATTTGCAAGCTAAAGAAGGCTATGTTTTGACATTCATCCATTTTTTACTTTCATCCACGCTCTGGTCCCTAACCTGATGAAAGTACAGGTATGTCTGTAATGAGAAAGAAGGCTTAGGCTGAAACAGGAGGAAGAATACTGTACTATACTATAAGCTTGAAGGACTTGTTCAGCAAGTCAATAGTTCAGTGCTTTATGTTCTAGAATCTTTTTTTTTAATGTGGTTTGGGAAAAGCTAGATACACAAGCAGGGAATACTTCAGGTATTGCAAATCCAGTTTAGGCTGCAGCGAGATGATCCTCAGACTAGTTTCTAGTTTTATGACTTTATAACAACTGGTGTAGCATATGGCTGACACTGATGGCCCAGTCCAATCCCCCTATCCCACCCACCCACTCCCGCTGGCATAACCAGTGTTGCCCTGGTGTAGACTGCTTTACAGCTGATGCAAAGCTGTCTCCACTACTGCGTACTGCAGGCCAGTTGGTGGGGAGGCCGGAGTCGTCTCCTGCTTGCTAGTGGTCCCACAGAGACCTGCCGGAAGAGGAGGTGGAGGGAAATGGGGAAGGAGTTAAATGGGTAGGGTAGATGGAACAGGATGGTGGCTGGATCAAGCCAGGGAGGGCCAGCACACATTGAATCCTGGCCACTTTCCAGGCCTGTTCCACTTTCACAGAGCAATACAGATTTGAACAATGCAGACCGCATTGAGTTGGTGCAGGTCCGAGTTTTCCCAAAGCAGTTGCTGGGGCTTACCCTGGGGCAAGGGGATAAGACCTCGAGCAGCCAAAAATCCCCTAGGGGATACGGCGGTAGCCACACCAGCACTGCTGCATGGTCGTGTGGGGATTTAGGTAGGATGGGGCTGTGAGATACAACTCTAGACTTTCCCAGTTTGAACCTTGCCTCTGCCATAACTCACTTGGTTACCTTAGACAAGCCATTCCATCTAAGCCTCAGCTGCATTATGGGGACAATAGCACAAGCACTCAATAAGGAAAGCAAAGATTAGATCAGTGTTACGCATGTGAAGAACTTGGCACACCCCAAAAAATGATACATAGGCTAAATATGTTGATGATATTGTCATAAAAAGAAATGTGTACATTGCATCATCCATACAATATAAAACTAGTATAGAATATGATTGTGAAAGACAAGGGAACTTTGTGGCATAAAAAACGCATTTCTGTTTTTCATAAGACAGCATGATTGCAATGTGCTGATGATACTTTCCCTACTCCCAAACCCACCTAATGGTAATGTAGGGTGCAACCTTGTAAATTGTCAGTAGATATAATGCTAAGATTTAGAGAGTAGTTTCTATCCAGCATGCTATAAATATGTCCCGGGAGGAAGATTAGTATCAATCATGGACTTATTGGAGAGGGAGATAGGATATAGCGATAACCTGAAGCTATCAACCAAGAGTAATGGTCTAAGGAAAAAAAGCAATCAGAGGAGAAAGAATATTCACAATGAGAGAGAAAGATAACTGGGGAAAAAAATCAGGGAGGAATGTATCATGCAGATGAAGATGAGCTGTTATACCAGAGAGAATCATATGAACTGTGTACAGGCTCTGAAGAAATTGTTATAGCCTAATGTTTATCTTTAAAATGGTGCCAATAGATATCCATTTAACCCAAAATGGCACTACTTTTGGCCTGTAACTCAGATAATCACACTGAAATGCAATGATGTTACAAGCAGTGACCTAACTATGCAAATTCTTTCAGTTCAATCCTCTGCAGAGGAGAAGCAAGAGGCTGGTGGACAAGGTTTGTATCAGAGTTGCAAGAAATGTCAGACATTAGTTCCAAGAAAGTTTTCGACTGGTACATCCCAATCCTACCCGGCTTCTCCACTGCCAAGCATAGGTTCTGGCAGCACAGCCTGCATTACAGCAGTCGCAGAAGCAACTCTGGTAGGACGAGAATTTGTGGGCTGCCAGAGCACCAATTAAGAGCCTGTGGAGGTCCACCGTGCACCTGAGGATGGAGGAATACCTGTTACCGACGGTGAGCCACCAAGCAGCAAGGGCAGGAGGTGTGTTGGGAGGCAGGGGATGGCATCCAGTGCAGATGACTTGCACCAGATGCTATTCCCTTCCTCGCCTCCCAACACATCCCCTTTATTTCCTTGAACAAGGTAGAGAGCTGGTGCAGTCTGAGGAGACCCAGAGGCAAACAGGAAGCTGACAGGGAGGTCAGGGAAAATATTTTCCCTTACATCTTCCAAGACTCCCCCCCCCGCCCCCGGATGCAACACAAGCCATTTTGGTGCAGGGCGGGGGGAGATAGGACTGGGGAATTTTTTTTTTGCTTTCACATGTGCAAAACAAAATTTTGTTTTGCCCAAAATTTAAGCATGGCCAAAACTCTTCTAAGCAGTCAAATATATCTTCTAATACTAAAAGTGGAATTATATACTATTCACACACACACACACACACACACACACACACACACACACACACACACACACACACACA
>JAJKFI010012351.1:0-12925 GCA_029204185.1 Lerista edwardsae | reverse complement strand
TACTACTACTACTACTACTACTACTACTACTACTACTACTACTACTACTACTACTTGAACTCTAGGGAGAATTTCTAGGGAGAGTCTACCAAATAACACACATATTATATGTAAGGTCTCTAGCAGCCTCAGGAGTGTAAGACCCCAATTATTAATAATTTAGTATAGACAAGAGTATAGACAAGAAAGAAGTATTTATTGAAGGAATTTATTTTTTAAATTATTAATAAAGCAAAATATTTCTTTCTATAGCTTTTTTTGGCTAGTGGGTTGTAATAAATTGTCATTTTAAAAAGTGGATCCCAATGCTAAAATATTTGGGAAGCACTGACCTACGGTAATATATGACATATATGCTCAATGTGGACAACCGATCCATGAAATTCTTTATCCTCAGAAGCTGATTTACAAAATGCAACAATGTAGCTTGAACGTTATGGCACATAGTCCTTTGTAGGACACAATCCTAACCTGGAGCAAGGCAAGCACAGTTAGGCCAGCTGGCTGGCTCAAAGGCTACCATAAAGTATGTTTGCCTGGCTCAAGCGCCACCATAAAGCTCGTTTGGACCACTCAAGGAGGATGGTGCACATCTGTGTGCTGTCTCTCTGACTCCAGGAATGGTCCAACCATATTTTACAGTGCCTCTTGTACCAGCTGAACTTTGCTGTCTTAACTATGCCGGCCTAACTCCAGGTTAGGATTGTGCCCTTAGGCTCCTAATTTTAGTCATGCCACCTTATTAATTTTATCGGTGAACAGGATGGTCTTTCCTTTTTCCACTCTTATTAATATTGCACAGTTCATAAATCTTTTGATCATTAGGCAAGGCTTTTTAGCTTTCAAAGTCTTCCTTTGCAAATTAATATTTGCTTCCTGCGTGCCTTTGTAGCACTGGACTATGCAAATCAGGTGTTGACCAACAGATGCTGCCCAAGCTTCATTGATGTGCTTAGGACAACAGGAATGCAAGTAGACCATAGCATCTAGGTAGGAATGTGGGTCATGTAGTCTCATTTTGCGTCACAATGTAGATTTCAACTTTCAATCAATTGGAAAAGTTATGGGCCAATTGAGTCAAAGCATACATATTAAAATAATTCAACCTGAACAACATGGGGTTTTATTTTATGTTTACTGCAGAAGGTTCGCCTGCATGAATGTGCTGTGCTTATTTAATATCCTCTTTAAGATGAAAAATGATGCCAGCCCTGTGGTTACAGCATCTTTTGATGCTGAGAAAGCATTTCTCTGAATTGAATGGCAGTTACTCTTTTACTCTGATGGAAATTTTAAAATTTCCAGTTAACGGATTGCATCACTGACAGTTTTCCAAGTAAAAGTTGCATGGTAATGACACAACATGGTATCCTTTTCTTGTTTTCAGAGGGAGAGAGCCCAGGATGCTCAGCTTGCAATGGCTTTTCTGCTATTATACGAACACTTCACCAAGAATCAGCGCTAGTAGAACTAGCCAGTCACAAACACTTATTTTAATAGTGCTCCTTTCACTGTGAGATGCAGTTCTATCTGTGAGATAATGACAAATCTACAATATCTCTTTAAGGCATGAGGACAACAAGGTACCAAATCAAAGATCTTGGATATGACAGAAATAGCTGTGGGTTGATTTTAAAGTGTTGTGCTGCAGTCTTTTCAGAAACATTCTGATAAACAGCCAGAGAGCAGTGATGTTACCTGACAATGAACCAACAATGAAAAAGTTAGTATTTTCCCTTCCACTGCTCCTTTGCAAGCAAAAGTAGGAATAAAGCTGGATGGATGAAGGAGGAAGCTGGAGGAGCCAAAAGCAATGGATAGGTAATCTTCGTTCAGTCTTCAACAAATATGCCCCCAGCTCCTTTTATGGAGTTCCAGTTGGCCCAGCCCATTCTGTCCTGGTTGGTCAATTCAGAAGTGGGAAACCAGGACTCAGCCCCTTGAATCTCCCTTTGGCCATGGGGTCAGGTGGTCAGACATGGCTAATTGGGATGTGAATGCCAAACTCAGCACTGTGCTGGACAAAAGCTTGCTAACTGAACAAGGGGCACTTTTTCGAGTGGTGTTCCTCTTATATTTAGCAGTGGAAGAGTAACTGTCCCTCTTCACCCCAGCACAATATCTTTTCTAGTGGCTGTTGCTGGTGGTGTTTTGCAATTTTTTAAGATTGTGAGCTAAGCCCTTTTGGGACAGGGAGCCATTCAACTTTATTATTATTATTTGCCTGTAAACCGCTTGTGAACTTTGTGTTGAAACTGTTGATTGATTGATTGATTGATTGATTGATTGATTGATTGCCCTTTTAGCCTTTTGTCTATGTAGGTCATGCCAAACCAACAGCACACATCCTAACCAAGTTGTTATTCTGGACATGCAGGCAAAAAAAAAAAAAATCAAAATTGCAGGGATCGACCAGTTCTAGCCAATGCTATGTTTCACAAAGAAAGGGAATTTACTGTGGTCCCTCTTCACCACAGGGGCAAAGGGTCTTCGTACAATTGACTCTGGTATACCAGTTGAAAAGTCTTTGAGCATTTTTGTAGTTAGAAAGCCCAAATCAAACACAACTTGGAAATCAAGTACTAGATGTGTATGCAGGGGTGTCATTTAAACAGAGCAGGGCATGTTTCAGTCCTCATGTGATTATGCTTCATGGGTTCCTATATTTTAGGAATGGAGCGAGGAGGCTGTGGGAAGGAGTAGCTTCAGCTGCAATGGTGTGTGCCAGATCCTATCCCCTCCGGCATTAGCCAACCCATCCCTTTCTCTCCTCGGACTTGTACTAGTGAAATCACTAGTGAAATCATTGTAGAGCAGGATGCTTATGCAGGGATAAAGGGATTTAAATCCTTTTTCCCTGCTGAAGCCTCCCATTTCCCTCCCCAACTTGATACAGTGCACCTATTTTTGGCATGCTCTAGCAGCGGGTGGAAAGATAGGATTGGACTGTCAGATTATCATCAAAATAGTGATCATGTGCAACTGGCACATGAATATCTTGTCATCTGAGCACACTGCCAATTATCTTTCCTCTCAGTATTTCGTTGCATTTCTCAATCAATCATAGAATGCTTGGCACAGACCATCTGGAAATCATGTTTAAAGGGACACTTAAATGGATGAAATAAAAGATGCATGTTAATGTAAACTACAAAAAAAACCTTGGCTGATTATCGCAATCTGTCACACTTCAGCACATGTACATACAGATGTATGTCATACATAACTAGAGGGTATTAGATATAAATGATCTCCTCCTACTCAGTTATGTGGATATCGTCTTAAAACACTTACCATGATTGTAGAGTTACTAACCATAAAGCAAAGTGCATGGAGGTTTATTTTGAAGTAAGATGGCGATTTGCTTATTTGCTGAAATACTATGCATTGAAAAACAAATTTCTAAAGACACCATGGACACTAATCACCTTGACCCTATTAAAAACCACATACTGTAGGTTTTAACAATTGGTTGCAACTCTTGTCTATAATTAAATACGTAAATATTTAAAAGATGAACATGAAAATTAAATCTTCTTTTGTAAAAGAGCTATCTGAATAGCAAAATAAATAGGTAACTATTTATGAAGGCCCTTATTTATTGGCAGCCCAACCAGTGGTGTTATCCTACCGGTATGCTGGGCAGGACATCCGGGTGATCAGCAGCCCGCCCATCGCATATCGCAGCGTTACGCTGTTTGCGTAACCAGTTACGCCGCTTGCATATGTTACGCACACGGCGTAACACTGCGGTACGCGACCGGTGGGCTGCCAATCACCCGGATGTCCCGCCCAGTGTACCGGTAGGATGACACCACTGAGCCCAACCCTACCTAAAATCCCTGCTGATGCTGCCTACACTGAATTCTGTGGGGGATTTTTGGATGCTGGAGTTCCCCTTGAGGTAAGGCAGTGGTCAGGGAACAGGGGTAAATTACCCCAAATGGGGTAAAAATGAAATTCCTGGGGGTAATGGACGGCAGCCGGGCATGCATATGAATCTAAGCGATTCCCTGCAAAGACTTGTTCCTCCGCGCGCCCGCTGTCTGCGCCTCCAACTCTCTCTTTAAACTTGGGCGACAAGCCCTGCAGCATTTCTCCACGCTCTGATCAGCCAAGCCACGCTAATTGGGTAGCCAATGAGGAAGCAGCCTGAGAATTTAGCAGGGCCTTCGGCGCCCTCATTGGCTGGCCGGGGTGGCTGAGAGGCTGAGCGTTCCATAGCAGGACTATAGCGTTCCATAGCCCACCCCCAAGTAATTCCACCGAGGAACTGCAGATTTGTTACAATATTAAATAAATTGGGCTTAACCCCCCCCCCCGCAGCGTCTTCGTACTACAGAAGCCTCGTGCATTAATTAAACTCATGAATTAATCAAATAAAAAGCAATGGGTTCCAATATGTAATTTTTTTCTTTTGTTCTGGCGGGGGGGGGGGGGTTGACACACCAGCAGAATTACAAATTCTGAGTTACGAATTTTCCAAATTTCTGACACACCAAGCCCAAAAGGTTCTCCATCACTGTTCTATTGCATGCCCGGCTGTGTGTGTTACAGTACTGTAGTGTACAAGGACCTGACGCAGTGCAGTGCATCAGGCCCTTGTGTATAACACACTTCCCTGCGTGATGCCCCGGGCCCCGCCTCCAAGTCCGCCCGCTTCTTCAGTAGAGTCGACTAGTTGCTGTGCCACTGAGAGAGACAGGACAGTGCCTCTCCTGAGAGGACACCTATCTTTCACTGGTAGTTTTAGTAAGTACCTGTATTAAAAATCAAATCAAGGGGGTAACGTCAGCGTATCTAAATATATTTTGGGGTAAAAGGTAAAAACGTTCCCTGACCCCTGAGGTAAGGGGACATTTGTCCTCATGCCCTGGGTACGTCTCAGCAGCTCCAATGGGTCAACTCAGACCTACACTATATTGCTGGCACAAGTCCGAGTTCATCCATGCAGGTGGATCAGGCTCAGGAAGGAGTTTTGAATTCAGTACGTGCTGCCACAATGCCCATCCCCGTCCAAGACATGGTCCGCCAATCTCCGCTCCATCTCTTCTCTGTTCAACCCTCCCCTTGCCCTATTCAGCCCCCTCCATGCCCTCCCTCTGCCCCATTCCACCCCTGCTCAGGGCCTACCTGCTCTGTTTGGCCTCTGTTGCTCTGCCAGTACATGCAAGAAAGCTCAAGCCTTCTCACTGGCTCATTGGCTCCCTGGGCTGCTGCAAAGTGCTTTGTGCCACATTCTGCCAGCAGAACATGTATTATGCCAGCACTGCCTTAAGTGTGGATAGGGCTTTCCATCCCATGCATACTTACCTAGGAGTAAGACCCACTAGTGAGACTTACATTTGAGGAGACTTGTGTAGGATTGTGCTGCAGGTGTAGTTATCCTTATGCAGTTCTTGGCATTTTCCAATCTTCCAGCAAGACCAAAGCTCAGCTTCATGCAATTTAAATATACATCTAGGGGGAAAGCCCTCTAGTTAGGAAAAAAAAATGTTACCAGTAAGTGATTATAAGTATAATACAAAAAAGAACTAAATAAAGTTTAACAAGGGTAAACTGAAAGGCAAGATGAACTCACTCTGATGTGCAAATGCAATTCCTGGTGGAATGCTCGTTTCCCTACAATAATTAATTTTGAACACTAAGCCAGTATGTCTATTTTTGATAATTATAAAAATGAATTCATCCATGTCACTGCAAATTATTAATATTTATTATTAGGAGACTTCTGTGCATATCAAGAATCAGGGGAGATACATATTTTACTGTTTCACCACAAGTTTAAGGGTGCTATTTTGAATTATGATGGATTCACATCTAAGGTTAAAGACTATGGATTAAATTATAATTTGCCACTCCAAAATGCTTTCTGTCTAAATCAAATTCACAAAAATTGTCCTTCCTTAAGTGGAAGGGGTCCTTACATAAGCACAACCATCTTTCCATGACTGGAAGCACCTTTTGGGAAGTTAGGATCCAACTCCAAATCTTTAGCTGTGATACAATGTTCAGTGGAACCCTGCTTTACAATGGTAATCCATTCCAGAGACACCATTGTATTGTAAAAATATTGTAATGCCAACCCAGTAAAGCATTTACGAAGCTATTTCCTTCTCTAAATAGTTTACAGTCAGTTCTCATTATCTGCTAGGGTTAGGATCCTAGAAATCCTGTGAATGCGTAGACAGTAAACGATTGATCTTATGGAATGTCCTCCTTATCCATTATGCAGACACCTTCCCTCAACACAGCCATTATGTTAAAAACATTGCTACCAGCCAAGATGCTACCTAGAAGGCGTGAGTTTGCACCAGCGTCCCCATTGACTATATCCTTCCAGCCACACACTCAGCCATGTTAAGAACACTGCTATTGGCTGAGATGCTACCAAATGCTTGCATCTATATCACTGATTGACTCATCTATCATCCATGAAGTACTGTTGGTAGCAATCATGTATACTTATGATACAGTAAAAGCAATTTGGGAAGGTGAAACTTTTTACATTAAAAGAATTGTATGCCTTTATGATGCTTTTGAAAGTTATACAAACCACAATGCATTAGAAAGTAAGCTCAAATAGAAATGAGACCTAGTCTTGCTTTTGTAAAAAAGATCGAGGGCTCTAATTAATAGTTACTGCATCAACTTCAGTCAGCAGTTGCAGTAACAACACTGATGATATTGATGGCATCGGAGAGCCAGGCACAGCTCAGAATGAAAATGAGCAAAGGATTCATCTATCAAATCCATATTGCTGTAGGCCATGGGAGGCAGTGGAGGTTTTTGTTTTGTTGCGTTCTTGTTCAGCTAGTTTGTTTTAGTGGTTCAGCTCCAAGTGATTAAGATATATTCACTCACTCACTCACACAACGCACACACACGTCAAATCACATATACTTACTGGAGCTCTAGAGCTACAACCAGTGTTTAGAAAATACAGGCGGGCCCTGGTATCCACTGATTCTGTATTCACCGGTTCAGGTATCTATGGATACTGGGACACCTATTAAAAAGATTAAAAGTTTCAAGCTTTCCCCATGACCGAATGGTCTAGTTGTGACCGACTGTAGGGGGCAGTACTCATCTCTGTTTCTAAGCCTGTGGAGCCGGCATTTGTCTGAGGCCAAGCTTCCGTGGTCATGTGGCCGGCATGACTATATGCCTAGGTGCACGGAACGCCGTTACCTTCCCACCAAAGTGGTACCCATTTATCTACTTGCATTTTTATGTGCTTTTGAACTGCTAGGTTGGCAGGAGCTGGGACAAGCAACAGGAGCTCACTCAAGTCGCATGGTCTCGAACTTCCAACCTTCCAGTCAGAAAGCCCAGAAGCAGTGGTTTAACCCGCAGTGCCACCACATTCCTTAAAAAGATAGGGGAACATTAACTAATCTCTTTTTTTACCTTGTTGCAGCAAAACCTTGTTCCCCTATCTTTAAAAAGGCGTCCCCCGTATCCATGGTTTCACATGTGGGGTCCAGGATCAAATTTGGGCATTTCTTTTTTATCCTCCTGAATAGTTTGCAGTAACAACAACATATATGTAGGTGAGGAAGTAGCTATCCAGGGGTTCTTCCAACTCCATAATCTCATTTTAGAAAACATTTTTCTAAATATTTTTTTCTTTTACTTGACTCCCCAGAGATGTCGGCAGCAAAGCATGCCAGCTCTGGCATCTTGAGATAAGCCTACAATTTATTGCTGCCATCTGCAGTAAGTCTTAGATCTAACCCTTCCTGACAACTATCTCCTCTCTTTTATTTTAACAACCTATTTGACTTATGACAAGGATAAGCCATCATCTTGCTGGAAAATCTTAAAATCCTGACACTAGCTTTTGGCTGTTTCATATATACAAGGTAGACCACATCAAACTTGAGTAGCTAACAGTTCTCTACTTTGCCACACTATGTTTCTTGTTCCTTAGGAGCTACTCCTACATCCAGTCAGAAGGAGAAGAGTTAGCAATATGAACCTAGTCCGCATAAAGTTGGTTCACATTGTCTGACCTGCAGAATGAAGCTAAATTGTCATGTTTGAAAATATATTTTCATTGACAAATACTATTTTTTTTAAAACCCACTATCCTGGTACTGAGAAATTGCCTTTGCAGCCGAATTGGAAATCTCATTGCTCGTTCAATAGATTATAAGATTTAATTTAAACACCACAATCAAACCTTACTAACAACAATCTTAATTTTGTGCTGAGCTGCCCCAACGCTGAGTGACACAAAAACGACATGAGACTCATTTGCACCTACTCACGAGCCGGCAAAGTGTGTGCCAGCCTGCCAGTGCTGGATCCATTTCCCTCACCACAGGTACATTCACAGCAAGTGGCGCAGAGGGAGGGAGAGGGTGGTGGGAGGGAGTTTTGGTGGCAGGAGGGGGTGTTTATGGGTAGGGGAGGACAGAATGGGGGAGGATCGGGCCTGGGAGGGGCACGGTTGGCGGAAGCCTCTTTCGTTTTATCCTAACCCTGGTCCCAGGCAGCCCTGGGATAAATAGGAAAAAAGAAGGTTCTGTTTCACCCTGAAGATCTTTCTACCCACAAGTACTTCGTGATCTTAAATTTATCATATCTTTACAAATCTATTCCCCAGTCTAAATATTTTTTTTACAAAATTGGTTGTATGTTCATCCAACAAGCACTTCATCATGTATTAATTCAGCAAGTGTGGAGCTAGACCAAATAGTGTGACCTGAATTCAATACTGAGTACATTTAGTCTTCAGCTCACCACCCAGTTACCATTTGGCTCAACATGCCTTGAATTCATATTCTTGTTCTTAAAACCTGCCTGCTCCTGCCCACCCATTGCTCCCTTTCCATATCACTGTTTCCCAACTCTCCTGGCATTCTTTTTGAAGAGCTTCTATTTTTTTGTATGGACAGGAACATATGATTCATTTTGTGCTCTGAGATATTCTGGAAAATACATTGAGTGCCAGCTTGACGTTTTGTTCCTGTGGCCATAGCAAAGAGCAATGTGAAAGTCTGTGTTAGGAGCACCCTTTGGGTACTAAAAGCTGGTGAATGGGATGGAAGGAACTGAAGATAAGGAACATACAGAAAGAAACAACAAAGTCACACGCAAACCATATCAGGTTTAACAAGGAACGACAGCTCCAATCCCCACCCACACAGCCTTGCGCCACTGTCAAGCACACTGGCACATAATGATTAGCGAGAGGGCAAACCTGATCTTTCAAGATATTTATGCACCCTGTCAAGGAAATGCCAGTTGGAACTATACAGACAATGACATCAGCATTGCAGGCTTTGAACAACAGAGAATACATCCTGGAATTTAAATAACAAACGAAAGCCACATTTTATTCTGACAGGTATGATGAAGATCTCTATTCTTTGCTTGTATATTTTGCACATTTTGTTTATGGTGCATCATTTATATTTAATCTCTAGAAGGATTTTGCAACAGTCAAGGGAGGGTGGGAAGAGGAAAAATTTTTTTGGCCTTTTATACTATGCACCTATGGCCTTAAGCCACATCTGACACTTTACTGCAAATGTTTCCAGCTCTCAAATTGTCTTCATATTTTAGTAGGGAAAGTTCATGTTCTCCCCTGCTTACTAAACAGGTATGCTTCTCCATTATTCCTCCTCAGTGATCCTCTGTATACTGGACCACATGGCGTGTTTAAATGAGCCTTGGCTGAACATCCCATTTGTTTTTACTCAATCGGTCTGATCTAATTAGATTGAGCCACTCTCACCACTGTGGTTTTAGGACATATCAGCAGTTCCACTAGGAGCACTTATTTCTAAGGATTTATGGCTAAGTGATAATAGTGACATACAATCAGCTTTGAAGATGGGTGTACAGTGTCTATGTTGATTTTGTTCTGCAATCTGCTTGCCCAGATTATTTTGGAAACTTTTGAGTTTTTCTGCAACCTTTTGCTAAAGTGTCATGCTATTAGCATATGCTGCGAGTTAATTGCTTCTGGTGCTTCAAGGCAGATCAGCTTTTCCAAAACAATTAAAAACTAATACACAAAAACTGCTGACAATCTCACACTGTAAGATGAGATGACTTAAAGCTTGACTCCCCATCTCCTTAAAACTTGCCAGGCTATTTACACCTGTGTAAAAGTGCTGTTCTTGTTTTTCCATCCCCATATTAGAAATGAATCGCCTTGGTGAGAACCCATTCAATCTGCAATGTGCACTGATTCTTGGGAAGACATAAACCAGTGGAGCCTTCTAGCAAAAAATGTGGACTGCATGAGAAAACTCAGCAGGAAAAAGGTTAGCCCCCACTTCTGCTCTCTTAGCTCAGTTCATTCTACCCACCTATGACCAGGGCTACTTCAGAGGTTGGCCAGTTTGGGCACTGGCTGAGGTCCCATGCTCATCAGAGGGGTCACCTGGCCAGGTCCATTCCTGAACTCTTGGCACCTATGGAAGTGTTTATGTTCCATGTGTCACCAGTCGGTGCCATGGGAGCTCCAGAGCAGGGCTGTGTCCCAGGACTTCCAGCAACCTGGTACTGTCACTGCCAGTGGCAATGATTAAACCATGGTAGCATAGACTTGGATGTTACTTGCCAAAGTGCCAAAGTGCCAACGGCAAATGCTAAGTGTGGTATTAGCATTGCAGCACATTGCAATGATGATGAAATCTCATATCCATCTATGAAAGCTGAGCTGTACCATTTAAATATGACCTGGAGATGGGAATAAGCAGCAAGGTGACCAGCTTAGTGGATGACATTAAAATGTTCCAGGCAGGGGAGTCCAGAAGGGATTGTGAAGAGCTCCAAAAAGATCTCTCTATATTGGGGGAAAAGGGCTAGCAAAATGGCAGATGAGCTTCAATGAAAGTAAGTGTAAAGAAATGCACATTCGGGCAAGCAATTGAAATTTCAGATATACAGTACGCTAGTGTGTTCTGAGCTGTGATGGATCAGGAGAGAACTCTTGGGGAGCAAGTGAACTGGAGCAAGTGGAGCAAGTGAACTGCTCAATGACAGTGTTGTCCTAGTGTGTGGTGGCTAAGAAGAAGACATTGTTCGGTTTGATGCATGTGAGTTTGACGCATGTGAGTTTGACACAAGGAGACATTGTTCAGTTTGATGCATGTGAGTTTGCCTTGCGAAAGCCCCTGCTCCAAACTTTCCTCCCAAATGCTATGCCCGCTTAAGCTACTTAGTCACCCAGATACACGCAGTCCTGACAGTATCTACAAACTACCGGACCCCAGCACCAACAGAGAGCTCACCCCAACCAGTGGCTTGCCTGTAGGCCACAGGTCTCCTCCTGGAGCTTCAGAGCAGGTGTCCTTCAATAATGGCCAATCCTCAGTCCAATAGTCTTTAGTCATTTGTCAATCAGTCAAGCCAGTAAGTCAGTCCATGTATCAGTCCATATATCACGCCAGTCCGTTGTCCAGTAAGCCAGTCCAGTCAGTTAGTCAAGCCAGTAGTTCAGTCCGATACATCAGCAAAAACCTCCACTCCTTCCACCACTCTCTCCACAACTACAACCAGCGACGGGATCTACAAACGACCTGGGGGAACGCTGGGCGGGACTTACACGGGGCTTCTGCGTGATTGGCTGCCCGTCCGCAGCGTTCTGCAGCTGTCCTGGCCTGGGGGGGGCTGCCCCCGGTGAGCACGTCCCACCACTGCTCGCCCAGGCACCCGGTGTGACCCTCACCCGTCCTCCGCAGCGAGCAGGAGCCCCCCCCGAGGCTAGGGCAGCTGCGGATTGCCGCAGACAGGCTGCCAATCACCCGGATGTCCCGCCTACATCCCGCCCAGTGTTCCCCCTGGTCGTTTGTAGATCCCATCGCTGACTACAACCCACAGCTTCTCCTTCCTCCAGGTGCTCCTATCCCTGCTACAAGCTCCTAAGTGGCTACAGCTGTGCAGCCCAGCCTCTGCTATCTCCCTGGTGTTAATCCTGCATTTCTTGAACCAAGGGCCACTGTCGGCACCATCCACTGCCTCCTCAGGGTGATCTTCCGCGTTTTCCACGCGTTTGACGCAAGAAGGAGACATTGTTTGGTTTGATGAATGCGAGTGCCTGCGCATTGCTGTCACTGCCCAGACTGGCTCCTACAGTGAGTGGGAGGGGCCACTTACACGGCATGTTGCTGTGCCTGCAGTTCTTACCATTTTGCCTCCCTCTAGCTATGCTACAGTGTCTGCCCATTTGCAGCAGTGACCCAGAAGTGCACAACAATGGCCTTGCACTGCTGGCATGCACATTCCAGCGGTGCAAGGCCCAGACAGGATTGGGCCACAAGATCTTAAATCCCAGAAGGATCTCTACATCCTAACATTAGGTTCTTCCCTTAACATTTACCAAAAATACTGTATACCCTAACAGTATTTGTGCTGAAGAGGAAAAAGGTGGGGGAGGGAGAAAATAAACAATTTATAATTTATCCAATTTTATTGTCTTGCAAAGTGATAAAAATCTGAAGGAAGAATTTACATTTTGTGATCCTCTCATCTGTCTTTATACTTAGCTTCTCTTTCGCCTCTCTCCATTTTTTAATTTTCAGTTTGTCCGAATAAAAGGCAGAACACTATTCATGAGATTTGGCAGGCTAAGCACAACGGACTGTATGAGGCAAAGTGAGTCAGTCATCTCAGATGGTGGATTGGTAAGAGCCTCCTGCCACCCACTCCCATCTGCCTGCTTCTGCTGCTCCTCTTTTATCCACTTCCCAGACTGAAAAAGGAAGAGAAGAGTAGGCCAGAAGAGGACATGTGGAGGAGAGAAAAGTGGTGGACTAGAATGTCTCAAGTGCTGCAGCTCACCTCTCCTCCACACTTCCTCTTTTACTTTCTTTCCTCTTGCTTTTCAAATCCAAGTAGCAAAAGCTACTTGCTTTTGTTAAGTTGCTGAAGTAGACACATGGCAGGGACGGTCAAGTGATGGATG
>JAJKFI010012350.1:0-25029 GCA_029204185.1 Lerista edwardsae | reverse complement strand
AGAGAGAGAGAGAGAGAGAGAGAGAGAGAGAGAGAGAGAGAGAGAGAGATCGATCAATAGTATATATACTATTATAGTGTATATTATACTATATAATAGTATATATACTCTGGCCAGGCCAGAGTAATGCACAGCAGGTGAGCCACAATAGCAACCCTCTCCCTATGTTTAACCTTCCCTATAAAAACTGAATGGCATTGATTCACAAGGGTGAACTTGCAGGCATCACTGGGCTGAGGGCTAACCTGCCTGCACGCTGCCTGTAGTGACCCAATCTCAGATTTGTTCCTTGGTCACACCTGAGCATGAAAGGATGTTGGGAGAATAGGATGGAATGTTGAGAACTAGCTTTCATACAGAGATTAACAGCACATCATATAAATGTCTACTCACTTGGTCTCACTGAGTTCAATAAGATTTACTCATAAGTAAAGCTTGTATAGGATTGCAGCCTAAATGCAGTAACTGGTAAGACTGGTGAGGGGTGTTGCAACTTTGCTGTGATTATGCTTATAGCTACAGTTACCAGATACAAACTGTCCCAGGTACTCTGCCCCAACCTATACCGTTAACCATTGCATAGAAGGAATTTGGGCAGGTGCCATTCAACAATGGAAGGGTTTCAAAAGCTGCACTTGCCGACATTCCTTCTTCTATGCAATGGTTAAAGGTATAGCCACTCCATCCCTGACAGTATCTGGCAACTCTACTTATAGCTGGGGGTGGCATGCATTCCCAAGCTGCCTGAATCCCTCCAAATGCCACTTCTGTAAGCATGCATCTCATGTGGATGAGGGGGAGAACAAGTGGGCACTCCCTACCCCCTTCTCATGAACAGCATGGTGTGAAGCCTCCCTGCTCCACACCCTTTGCAATGACTGCAATGACAGGGGATAAAGCAGGGAGGCTGTAAGCCATGCTCTTCCTAAGTAAAAGCAGGAAGGGAAAGGGGCAGACTCCAAATTGCCTGTAAGCACCAAGTAGGTGGGGAGAGGTAATCTGGAGCTGTGGCAGCCTTTTTACCCCTTCCAGCAGTGCCACCAGTAAGTCACTAGAAGATTGGAGAACCCAGTGGAGTGATGGCTCAGAGGAGGCTTTGAATTAACTGATTTGCCACCCCTCCAAAAAGTGCCAAGGGTACCCTTTCATGTGACCATTTCAGCTTGCTTCATGATAAGGCTAGCCCTACTTACAGAGGAAGGCTCAAAAGCCTTCGCCTTGATTTTCAACTCGACTAAATTCAACATACATCTCACAAGACCAAGTTCATTTTAAAATACCTTCTAGATATCACACAATATATCTCATCTGTGAAGAGAAAGGATGTCAAGAATGTAACACAAGAATGATTACTAGGCATTCAGTAATAATTATTAGATAAATAGACAGAAAAGCTTTTTAAAATCTGCAACATGGATAAGAAAAAAAATTAATTCTGTTACTTTGTTCTGAAATACAGCAGACATGAGTACTTTACATGTATAGGCAAAGGTTCTTTACACAATATCTATTTAAATGTATAGGTATGTATTATGCATTTTACCCTTGAATCGTTTTTACACATTAATTCCTCAAACCACCAGCACTGCTTTTCTTGTCTAATGGTTTTATTAACTATTGACAGTTTTTCATTCAGCTAATGCTGCACATCAAATGCTATAAAAATGACAATTGCTTAGCAGGCTGGATAAAACAAGATACCATGGATAAAGAAAAATCCAGGTATTTCCCAGGATATCTTCAAGCTCAGAAACAGCATTTTCGAAATGGATTTTCTTGAGCTGCAATTTTCATTCAGTGAGGAAGAAGTAAAGAATTTACAAGTAGCACTTTGAAATTCTTGCATGTGAAAATTAACACAGGATTCTTTTTCTTCCAGAATCAAAATTTGAATTGGTGCAGAAAGGAGCTCACTTTTCTTGTGGACCTACTATAGCCAAATGTCACAATTCATCCTCAGCTTTCAGTATCTCTTTCAGTATCTTTTGAACCACACAAACTGCTACCTAACCTCAACATTTTCCCTGCTGTTCCCAGCACCCCAAACTTACTAATACAGCGTTGGATTTTTAAAAGCATCCTTCCACATGGGAGAGATGCATTCCACCAATGAAAAAATGGTTTTATTATGAGAAATTTGAAACTAAATTGAAAGATGTTCTTCTGCTTGCACAAGCAGAAGCATGAGGACAGCCACAGAACCAACCCACGCCAACCAGAGCATTAACTCAGAGCACAACCCTAAGAAGCGTTGGATTGGCAAAGCCAGCCAGCCAAGGCAAGGGAACATTTGCTCCAGCCTCCCCTATGCGCTGCTCAGATCTGCGCCTGCTAAACAGCAAGCGTAGATCCGAAGTAACTGCGCAGCCCAAATCAGGGCCGTGTGACCTCCCAAGCGGGTACAGGATTCGGCGGTATGGCCGAATCCTGGACATGCCCATGGCCTGCCTCCACCACCCCCCGCCAATCCCCGTCCTGAAATGGAACAGAGCCTTCCTCGTGTGACCAGCTTCAATTGGCGCAAGAGAGGCTCCCCGTAGAGTTGGCTTGAAAGCTGTAGCCTCGTAACGATGGGCAGTGTAGGACTGCGCTGCCAAGCACAAGGATTTGTGCAAGAATACTAGCAGCTATTTCCTTTCCACTAAGTGCCTTGGGATCCAACCCATATTATTTAAATGACATTTACAGTCAGCCCTCTTTATATGCAACCTCTCTCTGTGACCTCGCTTCTCTGCGGGCAGCAGAATTGCTACTTTCTTCATTATCCACCATGCAGAGACCTTCCAAAGGCTGCAGGGACCTTCAGCACCTGCTACCAGCACTGACCCCTTTAAAATGGCTGGCAGAAGCATCCGCCGACCAGGTTTAAGGGGACCATTTTGGTTGCAGGTGCCATTCTAAAGACCACTGCAGTATCTGGAAGGTCTGTGCAGCATTCAGAGACCTTTTGGCACTTCTTGCTGCACTCTGCTGGCTTCCTGAGGGCAATCCTGAGGGCAGATTATCTTCTGATGACAGATAAGGTACACCTTGCATTACTAATGTCGTGTCTCCCCAAGACTTATGCCCAGGTGGCATTGGAGAGGACCCCAAAAGTGGAGGGCTCTCACGCCAACACCTGGCATGTTCAGCAGAGTAAACAGCTCAATTGCGCAGGAGAAAACTGCCTCCGTAGTCGGCTCGGCGAGGCTTCAGCAAAGAAAGGCACCACACAAGGTCTTTGCTCAGATAAGAAGTGTATTCAGCAAGCATAGTCAAGTTTCCAGGCAAAGGGTCACATTCCATAGATATCAGTCAGGCATTTGCACAGCATACAGTTGGCTACGTACACAGCAGATCTTCTGGTCAAATGGACAGCCTCCCCTCCTATCGACCCACACCTCCACACTGGGAACCCGTCCCCTTTCATACCTGTGTTGAGGCCTGCCAACCAATCAACACTTTCCATCAGGTGGCCATGAGCTCCGTGGTCTGATGCACATCCACCTCAGCCACAGCTGTAGCTCATCTGTAATTAACTTGCACTCAGGTGCCTTGGCCTAGTGCCACAAGCTACTGCACACAGAGAAAAGCATGGTTTGGTCTAACTACTCCTCTGTATACCATGACAACTAAGGTATCCCATAGGATCAATGATTTGTTCACCCTATAGTGCTGCCATATAAAGGAATAGTTTCTTTAGGACACAAGACAGATTTGTATAACCATGAAACACTTGTTGCCATTGAATGCCAGGGTGATCATAAAGATGGGCAAGCAAAATGGTTTATATAGCAACAATTTATTTCATTCTTGCCTGTGCTTTTTCTTCCAACTCTGAAAGCAGAAGCCAATTACAAAAATAACCTACAAATGGCCAATAACTGACTTTCAGCAGAAATTCTGAGTGTTCCTTTATCCATCCCATTCAGTCTTTCTATATAAGGCTATGTCCCGCCACAATAACATCTCATTTTCCAAATGCATGTAAAACCTAGAAGGCCCAATTTTTTAAACACTGTTTTGAACAGAGAACAAGTGAATTGATTCTGCATGCTGCCCATTCTCTCCTTTCCCTCCGTTCTGGTCTGAAACAAACCACAAAAGTAGGATTCATTTGCAACATATAATCCAGGCAAGTTTCACCTTTTACCCTCACTGGCTCGAAGAAATTCACTCAAGCTTCGAAATGTGACAGGTATCCAGTGATATATGCTTCAGGACAAGCACTGTAACATTGTTTAAGTTGACAGAGCGCCAAGGCTAGCTCTCAGTGCTAGCCAGAAGAAAACACTGTGCTGAATAAACCTGTAAAAGATTCCCGTTGTTAAACTGAATTCTCTCCTCTACTTCTTGGTCACAAAGAAAATAAGAGAGATCAAAATCTATGTGCTGGTTTACATGTTACACTCTTGACACCAAGGCCGGTCCAAATTATTTCTATTTAGTGACCCCTGCTAACTGGGCAAGAGACACTTTTTCAAGTGGTGTCCTCTTATATTTAGCAGGGGGAGAGCAATTGTCTCTCTTCACCCCAGCACAGTGTCTTTCTCATGGCTGTTGCTGGTGGTGTTCTCCATTCTTTTAGATTGCGAGCCCTTTTGGGACAGGGAGCCATTTAGCTTTATTATTACTATTTGCCTGAAAACCGCTTTGTGAACTTTGTGTTGAAAAGCGGTATATAAATACTAGTGATTGATTGATTGAGTGCTTCACTCTGGTGGCTGTAAAAACCAGAGGAATTTAATACATTGGTGGCTGTCATGACTCAAGACAGCGCCCGTGTCGTAGGCAATCATTGCATCTGACTATGGAGTGGAAACAGAGGCATACCTAGAGGGGGATCACAGCACTATGTTTTGCAAACACCCCCTTCCTCTTTAGAGCCATTCCCAGCGGCTAGAGGAAAATGGCTACAAATGGCTCCGAAGAGGAGGGGAAGTGACTTCTTGCAAAACTTAGTGCTGTTATTCCCCTATAGCTATGCCTCTGAGTGGAAACCATTCACCCAATAGTAGCAGTTTGCAGTTTCATAGTTTGCAGAGAAAACCAACACATTGCATTAGCATAGCCAAACCCCTAGCCCCTTCACTGACACATGGGTTGTTCATGTCCCTGGCATTCTTGCATCCAGTATTTGTTTATGCAGGCAAATCTCCCTGCTTTCAGCATTGTTAAGCACTGACTGCAGGGACACCTTGGGTACATAGATAGCATATGTGTCAGTGCAGAGGAATGACATTTCCACTGTCATTCTCACAAACTCACACTGTTGGATCAAGAGCTTTAAAATGACCCGAAACTTCAACATCCCTTCCACAAATGACTAACCATGCCAAGATGCTATACAATCTTTTCCTTTCAAACAGTGAGCTTGATACTATACTGACCAGCTATATTCCAAAGCTGACTTCTAATTTACTTGTACCTGATAGCTGTAAAATTCTGCCTGGTTACTTTAAGTTGAGTTTTTATCTACTAATCCAAGCTTCACTTCTGAGTGCCTTTTAAGAATCACAGCTATAGAACTGTAACACATTTTTAATCACATTTCAGCACAGCTAGAGCTGGAAGAAACTGACCCTAAAAAATTACGTGTCTCCATTTTAAGAATGACAGCCAATAGTTTGGGTTTAGTATGGATGATGAACTACAAGAAATTTAAGCGAGTGTCCAACTATGTAGCTGTAAACTACTCACTTTTACGTGTATAGTTGTTTTATACACTCCCAGGGTTGGCTCACACATGGGGAAGGTCATGGAAAGTTTCCCACAAGTGTATATTCTTGTAGTTACACTGACCCATAATTACATATAGGATACAGCCTGTAGATTCATATCACCTCTATCACAGCTTGTCTTAGACCTACATCAATTTCGAGACCAATAAGAAAAAAAGATGGCTTATCTTTTAGGTTTGGCAGCTGGTGACAGGCTCTAATTAGAGATAGGAGAGGCTTTGCCAGCCTGATGATCCTGAACATGGGAGGGGATATAACTCATTGGACGAGAGAATATGCTTTGTATACAGAAAGCCCTTGCTGATATCTGGCATCTCCAATTAATTTATCTAAAGCAGAGATTGGACACCTACAGTCGGTTGGCCAGATCTGACCTGACATGCAAAGTTCTCTGACCCATACAGAGCTTGGCTTGGGAGGCAAAGCTTCCCACCCAGATTGCTGTATGCTGGACAGGGACTCTAAAGCCTGGGTAGGCTCAGCAGAGCCATTTTTGAGAGCTTGGCATGCCTAGGGGCATGGGGAGGATGCATTTCTGGGTGGGGGAGGGCAAAATGAGGGGTAGATTGGGACTGGGAGCAGGTGGAACTGGTATTTTTTGCCATAATGTTTGATAGAATGAAGATGTTGCACTCCAATTTGTTTCATTGCATTCTGCATTGAAAGGGGTATAACATGATGGAATGCCAAGGTTTTCACAATTTTGGCCACTAGTGTCAAGGTCAGCTTGTTGTCCCCCTAAAGCTTGTTGCCCGGTGCAATTACATCTCCCTGCACTTCTTTAGCTGTTGTGGAAACAGATAGAACATGAGGGAAGGAGGGAGGGAAGAAGTTGAAGTGGTAGGCAGGGAGATTTTTAAAAATGTATTTGCTGATTGTGTTCCCTCTTGAGTTCTTTCAACAGGGCAGGGAAGAACAAATAAACACCCTCTATTCAATCATTTATGACATCACATATCGTCAGATTAATACGGAAATACCATTTTCTACCTAGAAAATGTACAGCCCAATCTATCCCAAAATACTTGCCAATAGAATTTGTCCCGTGTTCTGTTTTGCAATAATGTCTGCAGTGTCTAATTCGCAGTGTCTGAGGACTCCATTCTGAGCATATGAAGCTGTCCAATGCAGGTGTCATATAGTAGTATTTCTACCTGCTGAAGATCTTTCCCAGCTGTGGTTTCCAGGGCTTTCTAGCAGGAGATGCCTGGGACAGAGCCTGAAATTTAATGCATGCAGGGCATCCCCACCCCCAAAACAGAAGTGCTTCAACGAAGACTTAAAATAACCCGACTGGACAGTTCTATACCAAGACATTAATCTACTTCAACTCCTGTTTTGCATGAATTCATTAAACTCTGACATCAAGAGGGTGACCTAGAAAAGTAAATAAGTACTCTACTATTCCTCTTTGATCCAAAGGTATTAGAGAATTATAAATCTCCAGTCACATTGGATACCAACCAAATATATCACCAAGCAAAACGTTCCACCAAGATGCTCTGACTATTTTATAAAAACATGCTGATTGAAAAGCCGGCTGAAAATGTGATCTTGTTTCAGAAACTCTGAATTCCCAGTTTGATGTTCCAGCATTTATTAATGAAGAATATCATCAAATGGAATGTCTGTGCGAATGTGGGTGTGAACCTTCATTTCTCTCCCATCTGACAAAGGGAGAAATCTATTTTGCCATTGTTTCCTTGCATGTCTGTTTGTTTAGATCTGTCAGCCTTCAGGCTTGGTGCTGTTTGTTTTTTTTAATTCAATGTTTTATGTTCTACTGTGCCTTGGTTGTGTTTTTCAGGTTCCTAAGAAACGACAAATAATATCACCATATTTGCATACAATCAAACTTCCACATGGTGTTATTCTATTTGATTTTCATAATACTTGAAAACTTGGTATAGAAAACCCAGGTCCAAGCAATAACCTGTCCACTTGATCAAACAGCGCGCTATCCTAAACATGCTTCCTAACTGCAGGCTGCCAAACTCTTTCCAACAAGCAGCTTCCAATTTGTTTTCTCCATTCTGTTCCAGTTGCGGAAACGGCAAGTTTTGCATCAGTGCTCCCAAACCCCACCACCTCGAGACATTCGCTGGTCTGCCACTTACTAAAAGGCAAACGACTGTGAACACTGGCAGTTCCTTAGCAAAATAATAGCAAAGCCCCAGCTGTGCTTACCCATCCACTGGATCGTTGCCCAAATGTCAATGGTATTCGCAAATAAGGGGTTGCAGAAGCTTTGGGATGTGTCATCAAGCCTCCGGCAACATGTGCCAGGGAGGGCAGCCCAAAAGACAGAGGAGAAATTACTTCAAAAATCAAGGGGCGAGTCTGACCAGCAAGTCTGGAATAATGATAAAGCTGCTGGAGGTGGGATCTTAAAATTCCGGTTTAGGAGCAGGATAGGGCATGATATGAAGTCTAAAATACAGTGTTATAAGATTTTTGCTAGAAATTGTTACATATTAAATGAAGATTTATAATCAGTTAATTTTTTATTAATTTTTTAAAACCTGAACTGAGAACCATTCCTGAGTCTCATGCTGGGTCTAATTGCAAGTGAAACTTGAACCATAAAACGCGTTGTAAAGACTCTTGATTTGCCAGAGTCTTTGTTGATAAAGATATGATTCTATTATTGTTTGCTTTGAAATTCCTGTTGGTGGCCCTGGCTTTGCAGGCAATGCATGAGGGAGAGACTGTCAGCGCAATCCTATTGTGCCCCTTGCGTTGATGCTACGACAGAGCGCCGATGCGGGGGCACTGAATGGCACCCTCACATCGGCACTCGAGCAACAGGACTGGTGCTGCAGGCAGTGCCAGTCATATTGCGCTCGCACTGAACCTCTCTTGTGTCAGCTGAAGCCAGCCGGCGCAAGGGGGGCTCCGTGCAGAGGCATCAGAGGCATCAGCGGGATTGGCGGCAGGAGAGAGACTGTGGGTGGGGAGAGGGTGGGCTTGGGAGGCGGCCATACGGCTGCATTCTAAGCCCGTTCGGGAGGCCATGCAGCCCCAAATCGGGGCTGCGCTCTCTCCTTGGGTCTGCGCCTGCTATTTAGCAAGGACAGATCTGAGGAGCGCGTAGGGGAGGCTGGAGCCTCCCCTACAGTAAGGGAGCGCATGTTCCCTTGCTATGGCTTCAGCCTCTCCTAAGCAGCGTAGGATATGGCGCTGGCCCATCAGCCTCGCCAGTCGGGCGCTGCTTAGGATTACGCCCTGAAGCTCAGCAGTAGAGTCCCCATTTTGCATGCTAATGGTCCCAGCTCCAATACCCAACATATCCAGGTAGGGCAGAGAAAATTTACTATCTGAAAACCTTGACCACAACTGCCAGCTAGTGCAGATAACAATGTGCTACATGGATTAATGGTCCAACTCCGTATGAGATAGGCTGACCTCTGGTACCACAGAAGCAGCAAACGGCTGAGAAGTACAAGTTTTGACATGGCTACCAAGGTTAGGCAAAATTTGCTGATCCCTCGTAATAATGGGAGATTAGAATCATCATGAGACTTTAAAAAAAAAACTCCTATAACCCATCTTGTGGTTTCCTCCAAAGAGGCCATTTCTTGGGACAGAGAGCTGCCATTGACTGCCCCACAGCTGCATGTACACCCACACCCACAGAGAGCGAGAGCAAGAGCGAGAGAGGAGGGCAAACTATGAAATGACTTGTCATGTATAGTTTTGGTCCTTAGTTGTACCAAAATGAGAGAGAGAGAGAACTCGGCACTTTATACATACAACTAACTTTTATATGGACACGCTCAACCGTAAACTTGTCAACGGTGACAAGAGGGGTGGGGAGTTACAGTTATTTCTCCAACTCTTCTCCTCCATTCCCCAGCCACCATAGAGGCCACTGACTGTAAAAAACAGGGACATCTTTGACATGCATGCAAAGCCTGTCCTTGTCTAGAGTGACAAGAACATTTTACATTCTTTCTTTTTCCAACTGTGGCCTAGATTGCAGCGGTTTACTTTGTCCCACATAAAATAAAGGGAGCCAATGAGAACCAAGCCATGCCTAGCCTGCATACATATAACGGAATTCTGAAACTATTTGTTTATATATGCCTGGTAACCGAAGATGCCAACATGAATGCTATTTTACAGGAATAAAGTCTGTATCCATTCTGGGTTTTCTGATGTTCTCTTTCATTTGATTTGCATATTTAAATGACCAGAAGATAATGGATATGACCTTTTGAATAATAGACAGGTGTTACAGGTGTTCATGAGGATTGAAAATGAAAACATTGGCATTTGGTCTGTCGCCAAAAATGATGTCTTGCTCCCGACTAACACCAAGTTGGGCAACCCACACAGTAAACAAACATGCTTTGTTACTTCTGATGCCTCTGTGTCAAAATCACTGAATGCCAGGCACTGAGAAAGGTTACTCAAGTTTAGCTCTTACACAGCCTGAAGAAGGCATGTAGCTCTGCTTCTAACTCTGACGGAAAGAGACAGAGATGGCTTTGGGCTGCAGGAGGCCAGCTTTTACTGCTCTGCAGTAAACGAGCCACAAATCTTCCAATTATTTCATAAGCCAAAGAGTAATGCTAGCGAGGGGATATTCCGTTTCTCCTCTTTAGGCAGTTTAATATCTACCATCTTTTATTTTCTTTCCCTTTCTCTCTATCCTTTAAAAAGCCAATAAATCCTTCTGTTCTTTAATCTAAGTTTAATTGAGTTTTTGGCTGTTATCGGGAGAAATTACTTGCTAGCATTCCTAAGGGTGACAGAACGGTGTCTTGCTCTCAGGAGAGTTGAGTTTAAGACTTCCTGCCCTGGTCAAGGGCAGGGATAAAAACCTGCTATTTCCTCCAGAGGCCATGCCTTCACAGGATCTGTTATTATGGATGAAGAGAGGGTCAACACAATCAAGAGACACTTTTGCAAGGTATGAACTCCAGAAAACGTTGGGTACGCAGCTTATATCAGTGGGGTTCAAGCACATCTGCCTTTCTCTGTACTGACCCCAAAAGTCAGTATCTGCTGCACATTTTACTTACTAAATCCCACTCAATATTGCATTTATGGAAACATTTACACTTTGTCTTTCCAAGGGATGAATATGCCTCAAGGTAGCTTACATATATACAATTTTTGAAAATAAATAACATCATAAGATAAAGTTGGGCAGGTTATTCTCTCTTCAGTTCTATGATGCATTGCAAGATGGAATGTACAATACCTGCCCTTGGACAGAGTTGCAAAAATGCACCCTAATTGTAAGCATCTACAAAGATATATTTTGTCAGGCTGTATTGAGGCACAACATTTTCAACTGTTAATTAACTGGTATAGCTCTTTGGATTGTATTAGAAGGCAATAATGTCATCGCTCCCAAATGTATAAAGCCATGCAGCATTTTCTGCACCACTGCTATTTCAAATACACATGGAGGGTAACTGATAATTCTTTCTAAAATGATTTAAAAAAAAAAAAGGACCAGCCTAAAACACAGATAAGATTAACTGCAGGCTTGTTCATCACTATGCCTTAATTGGTTATTAGGTAATCATTTGCATTGCTACCAGCTTGAAGTGTCAGTATGTTAAGACAAACAATTATTTCTGTCAAATGAATAGATCCACAACCTCTTTCACAGTACAATCAACTCTCAGGCGCTCATCCAATAACCAGCTGCAATTGCTCAGATGTCATTGTCATGCTGTATCCCTATATCCTCAAGGGGCATCTGGCATTGGTGGCAACCACAGAAATATCACTCAAAAGCTCCAACTTGCAAGAGAAATTCTGCAAGGTTGAACACAAGAAGGAGTCTAAACAAAATGAAGTCACAGTATCATGAGTGGAGTCCAAGACTGGCAAAGAGAAAACACTGCTTGATGCCAAGTGATTGTGCCTGTCGAGAAGGCCACATGCGAATGAACTCTGAGACACAAGCCAGTTTCAAATAATCATTAAAAAGGTGTTTATATCAGTAATTCGAATAACCTGTTAAATGCAAAAGCAAATGGCATTTCCCAGTAAAGATTTCAAACATAGCCACATAGAGAGTCGACACCAATCTTTAATGCAATTTATATGTATTTGGAAGTTCTCCCTTGAAGAAATACAAGAAATCCAGTAACATTTGTAAATGGATTGGGGGGGGGGTGTCACACTTGCACAAAGTCAGACTACATTATGCCTAAAGTGAAATTTGAGGGAACTCCGAATTTTGACATTTCTGCTTGGGTAATAGGTGAGAAATTTCAGTATTTCCAGACAAGTCCTCAAAATTTCAAAATGGGATTGTCTGCCTTCTTAAGCTAGTTGTTTATCACACACTATTCTAGATTGTTTACTACGTGCCCATTAATATCTAGTTTCTTACTTTCAAAAACACTGTAAAGTTACAGGTTTACAATACATTATTATAGCACAGGCTATGAAATCTACATGTGCCTGAGGAAAATTGGGCAGAATATATGTATGCACTCCAAATGCATCTCCTTTTCAGAACACTGAATTTACCATACAACAGAGTTGCAGACAGTCTCCTTCATGACACTATTGATAAGAAATGAAATGTTTACAATATAAAACTCTCTCAAAAGCAAAGCAGCAGGCCTCTAGAGGATTGGCTATCAGACAACACTATCTGTGCAGTAAATAATATTAGGACTGAGCTGAAGTAAGAGGTTCACTTTAATCTGCCTTAAAAGGACTCCCCCAACCCTCAGTCTGGTGCTGTTTTTTTTTTACAGCTGTCACAAAATGACTGTGACAATATTTTATTGGCTAGTATTGCCAATGTGACCAGCAGAGGAAGCGCCCTTCCTCTCAACAACATTATTTTCCCTCAGCGCAGTGGTTCTCTTTTGAACTGGGACCCATTTTTTTAGAATGGTATGCGTGTTGGGACCCACTGGAAGTGATGTCATTGAGCTGGAAGTGATGTCATAGCTGGTGATATCATCAAGCAGGAAGTGCCATGATTGTGACGTAATGAAATGACACTCCTAGAAAGTAAACTGACATTCCTGGACTGCAGCAATTGCACAACCATGAAACATCTCTGACAGAAAGCAAGATTAGGTCAAAATATTATGTAAAAGCACTGAGGTAAAAACACTTAAAAAAACACCCTCACTTGAAAATTCAAACTGTCAACACTCACTACAGGAATATAGCAAGAGTAAGATCTGCAGCTCCCAAGATGGCTGCTCGCAGCTTTCCACGACCCACCTGACATAGGTCGTGACCCACCAACTGGGTCCTAACCCACAGTTTAAATAACACTGCCTTAGCGGTATCAGCATCTAGCAAAATTTGATTGGCTGCAAACATTAGGGCATTGTCCACTAATATAATTCCAATCCACTATGTAATTCCAATCAGAGCAATTAAGCAGCCAGGGTGTGTCGGTGTACCAAGACAGTAGCATTGAAGGAACACAGTGGCTGCAATCATGGGGAACAAAATTCAATCAGGTAAGATTAAGAAATGACCTCCACAAAAGGAGGCCAAAAGCAAAAACTATGAAATCATTCACATTAGCTTTAATAAATATGAAATGGCCTTAAACTGGCAGAACCAGTGGCATCCCCAAAACTCCACGAGTACTTATGGATCAATTTAAAATGTAGTTATTAAAATACCAACAGTGAATTCCCATGCATATGTACTCAGAAGCAAGTTCCACTGTATTCAATAAGCGTGTAGGATTGAAGCCAAAGAGTGCTGAATATTCTTATGCTGTACCCTGAAAGTTCAAATGCACAAACAATTAGTGCTGTGGAGGCAGCACCTAGTTATTGTTTAATTTACCTTTGGGGGGGGGGGAACCACCAACACATATATGGAATCTCCAGGTTCAGAGGTAATATCCCAATGAACACTAGTGGCTGGAAAGAAAGAATACGGCTACTGCCCTTATGCTCTTTTTGTGGGCTTCTCAGAGACACCTGATTGGCCACTGTAAGAAATGAGATGCTGGATTTGATGGTCCTGGAATCTGATCCAGTAGAGCTCTTCTTATGTAAATTGTTCAAAAAAGACAGTTACTTACACTCCAATACTCCCACCAAGGAATACGCTACTTGCTGCAAGGCACATCCTTGGCATTTCTGGACACATGGTAATGATGTCAAACGTAATTGATGGATTTCAGCCAAGCTGAAGGAGCTCAGCTTCAATGGAATTTGAGCTGTGTGGCCGCATGGTCGTGCAGCTTAAAGGGAACAGTGCTTATGGCTCAGATTACTGCTATCGCCTCACAAAGGAGAAGAGGATCTTGAGTTAGGACATCTGCACTATGAATGGTCCACTATATTCATTGGCTCTCTGCCTGGATCCCAGGTGCCAGTGATAAAACATCCTGGAAAAAAACAGCAATATTTACAATTTTACTAAAGATATTTTAGAAGATGGTTCAGATTTCACTGCAAGCAAACTCTGCCCTATGAATTATTTCAGTATAGATCTGGGCTCTAAAGCACACTGCTGTGTGATAAAACAAAGAAACATAAATAAAGGAGAGAATAGTTTTATTTTTGGATTTACAGACCCCATTATGATGAAAAAATTGAATGCATCCAGACTGAAAACTAATTTAAAGAGCCATTCCAAAAGCAAAAGAAATCACAGGTCATATATCATTACACTCTTTTCAGAACCAGAAATCAACATAGGCAGGTTAGCAATTAATAGTTTTATTTATCTGAGTGGATTTGAGTGCACCTTTTATTTCACAGACTACTGTAGATCTGGGATGATAGCCGATAGCCAGGGATACTTTTTTTTTTTTTTTGCCAGAGCCTTGAGAGCTACCACCACAAAATGGCAGCTTGGAGAGGCAGAACCAGTGGCAAAATACTAGAACTCTTATTCAGTTGTGTGAGTATCATCAAGTTGGCCACTGTTTTTTTTGTTGGTTAGTGATTTATTGGGTGACATGTACTGTTACATATTAAAATAAAGTTAATGGAGATTACATCAACTCTAGTGATGCCACTGCATTTGGGTTGTGCATATGATATTATAATTTATTATATATGGTCTGGTACGAGAGGAGGTCCATCATGGGGGTGACACAATGAGGTCTCGCACCGGTTGAGGCAAACCCTAGAAACCCTCTGGGTTTGTTGCCCAATTATAGTTTTTTGTTGCCCCATTATAGTTGGATACAAATGACCAGGGCGCGCACACACACACACAAAAAACCCAGACGCAAATATCCAAGGATGCCAATACCCTAGTAATGAAATGGATCCAGAAAATAAGTTACTTAGGTATGCACTTAAGCATCTTATATAGGTAATAGCCAATACCATTCTACCCAGTACATGTAAAGGAACTAGATAATAAACAAAAGGTTTCCCTGGGTAGAGGGCTGCTTTAAAGGAGGCACCTATATAATGAACTTCCACTTGGTGGCAGCAGAGAAGCCCACAGGAACAAACAGGAAGTGTTAAGTAAACTATTTGGGTCACTTTCCCACTCACTTGTAGCAGAAGTTACTGCTGGACTGTGACAAGGTCACTGAGCTGCATAGTTTTAATAGCAATCTCAAGTCACTCCTGAACTCTATGTCTGCATCAGTGGCTTATTTATTTTTTCCTTGTGTTTTCCCTGGCTCTCATAGCATCAGATCTCAATCTATCTTTGTTTGAAATATGAATAGAATATTGAGCATACACTACAAAGGTGTTTTTCTAATATGTGTGCACATGGACCTGTGTGAAAACAGCCAAACCAAAACATGTTAGGTATTGTACAAAACACCATTCACTCTGAAACATGGGAATGAGAGCTGACTCATAACACCACCTTATTGGTTCTTTGCTGTATCATAATAATGCCTCATTGGCTTTTGGAACAATTCAGTCTCATTGGTCAGTTTTAAGTTAAGGAAATCCACTTTTTGGTACATAAGGCGGTTAGGTTGTGTTTTCCTTTTCTGGTTATTTGGCTATAACATTTGATAGAATGCACGTAATTCAGTATGATTTGTTTCATTGCATTCATCACTAAATTACCCATCAATGATATGCAACATGATGGTGTTATTAGAAAATACCAAGATTTTCACAATTTTGTCCAGTAGTGTATCAACCTCTCCCCCCACTGAGTGCATTCCCCATGTGGTCTGCACCCCTTCACCTCCTAGTGATGCTACTAAACAAATCCTATGTTACATATCCTAATCCTCTTATTCCAGCCCTAACCATACCTTTGCATTTTAAAAATTTTAAAAAATATTATATAAACGTATCTGCCACATTGCCCGAATGTCCCAATCCCAGACCAGCAACACCCTAACCACTCAACACCACCTAACTGTGCTGAGCATTGCAATGTAGCTGTACGCCTGGGCCTGCTGGCGCCTAGCACAACTGCACAACCCACCAGAAACAGTTTGGCAATGAAATCATCTTGCGAACTGCCAAATTACTTCCAGGGGGCTGCTACTTGGTGCTGTTTGGAGTCATATGTGGGCAGGACAGCCCATCAACCACCGAACTCAGCACAGAGCTTCTCTCAGTAGCGGTTGGGGCAGCATGCCCAATACTGTTCCACCCCAGGGAGTGGGTACCTTGGTCAGTCCACCCCAGTTGCCCCCACTTAGCGATGTCATCAATACATATATTGGAATACAAATATCCAGGATGCAAAAAAGACAGACACAAATGATCAATACTTGGACATTTTTGACAGGGACATAGTTGTCCAGGACAACTATTCAAGGCCATTGATTTCCGGTGTCCCTCAAGTCTCTAGTGTCTCTCAAGTATTTACATGAAACTGCTAGGGCTGATCATCAGGGGATTGGGGGCTGGGTTTCACAAAAACGCAGGTAACATCCAGCTCTAATTCTCATATCCATCTTCACCTGAGGGACCAGGTTCCCTCTTTTAGGTGTGCTCCTGGATCTGGCCTTGACCTGGACTGTCAGGTGTCAACTGCAACTGGGAGCACCTTTAACCAGTTCCAGCAAATCATATCCAATTCTGGATCAGATAAACCTGGGTCCAGTTACCCATCTACGGTAACAACTAGGTTGGACTATTGCAACATGCACTACCTGAGGCAGCCTTTGAAGACTGCTCAGAAGCTTCAGTTCGTAGAAAATGTAGCCACTAGGCTCATTACAGGACCCAGGGGTCATGACCATGTCATGCTCCTATCAAGCCATCTACTATATTATCTGTCTGTCTCTTACTGGACTTAGATACCTTACAAAACCCGATCTGGCTTAGGTACTTGAAAGATCATCTCCTCCCACCTGAGTCTGCCTGTCTCATGAGGTCATCCCAGGTGTCCCTGTTATGTACACTATCATCTTTTGATGTTCAGCAAACTGCAACTCATGATGAGAACATCTTTTCTGTCCTTGGGCCTGCCTTTGGAATTCCTGTGCCCTTGAAGTCAGAACTGCTTCCTCCTTGCTGGCTTTCCCCAAGGACTATTAAGACTTTTTTTAATTAAAAAAAATGTCACCTTACTATTTCCCCACAGTTTTTCCACTTTTCCAACCAACACTTGGTTTTCATTCCCTGGGCTGCCATTTTAACCTTTTTGCCTTGAACAAAATGGAAGCTGACAAGAATCTCTTAATAAATAAATAAATAAA
Organism: Lerista edwardsae; assembly: GCA_029204185.1. Lineage (NCBI taxonomy): Eukaryota > Metazoa > Chordata > Lepidosauria > Squamata > Scincidae > Lerista > Lerista edwardsae. The sequence goes on along the minus strand of JAJKFI010012350.1, from coordinate 7,710 downwards.
TAAATAAATAAATAAATAAATACATAAATACATAAATAAAGACAACCATTTTACAATGCAAATAACACCAATACCAAAGATGAAGAAAACAGATGCACTCCTTCATAGACCATCTGTTGGCCCCTGCTGTCAATTGACTTATTCCTAGGAAGCAACTGGATCTCCCAAAGGTTTAAATCAAAATTAAATGATTTCACTATCCAGCATGCTGGGTTGACACTAGAACTTTAAATACAGCTTCAAGTTCAGAGATCAAACAAGAACCACCACCAACAACTGTAGGAATTGACATTTTCATTTCCAAAGGCCAAAATAGGATCCAAAAATACGTTCAAGTTTCTTTTAAGAAAACCAGTGTGCCCCAAACACACACACGGCCACCTGTTTGAAATTTGCATTCTGAACTAACAAGTCTTGAAGTAAGCTACAAGATATGTTAAATGATCTCTGTTACCATTTCTCCTGCTTGTTTCTTCTTTAGAAATAGCCTCAGTGGGAGGTAGGGTTACAGAGCACGACTGCAATGCATGGCAGAGAGCTGACTCCTTCCCCTATGCTATTTTCTTGCTGAAAATTCCCACTGCAGCTATTTACCCATAAAAGTGCCAATGTAGCAAATGGCATCTTCAGAAGCAAACAAGTGCTTTGGGGAGGAAAATGGTGCAGGGGAACACACACACTCCCTCAGTCGAACCATCCAGTGGCTATTTCTAAAGTTAAAAAAAAAAAAGGATGGAAGAAATGATTACATTTAACAGTTTGAACCTAATTTGAAAAAACAGCAGAGACCCAAAGAACCAATCTTGCATCACATATAAAGTCATTTTGGAACTAACTACAGAGTGGATTTTTTCCTTCGTGTCTTTCAAAATAAAGCTTTGCATTAGCATGTTGAACAAAGTAGACGACAATCCATTTTTATTAGTCAGAACCAGGCTTGACCCTCATTTCATCCTAGCTGGAGATAATTACTTGATATTAACGTAAAGCAGCAAAAGGCATGCTTGAATTTCATTGAATGTTATTAGATAGATTCTGGATGAAGTCTCCCCAAACACTTTGGTTTCTCTAAAAATAACAAGATGAACACACACACACACTCACACATTAACAAAAGGGCTGGCCTTTCATTACTTATTCAGGCAGAACCCAATTACTTCAGGGTCAAAGCCCTAATGTACTAGGTACCTAATGTTTTGCACAGATTGTTTCTGGACATAAGGATGATTATTTCTTAGTGTGGGAAGTTTTACAAGTTACATGGATATTATATAGAATATATCTTGTTTCTTGTGTATTATCTGCACAACAGTTGTAGTGCTGTTGTAGTGCATCAAACTTACATCAGTCAAATAAAAATAGTCATTGCTCTTTGTTCAGATCTATGTGCTGTCAAAGACACGCTTGTCAAGCACTCCAAGCAGATAGCTGGAGATCAGTCACATTTCAGTGGGTAACTACTTAATTTTGTAGAGTTTAGGCTGGCAGTCTGAAAATGAATATACATATATTTGAATCAATTATTCCTGTGCATTGTGCAATCACTAAGCTACTGTAGCCATGCTTTAAGTCTCTCATGCTGCAATCCATATTAAGCCAGAGTACTTGCAGTCGTTATGATTTGACCTCAATGTGTCTTATCAAGTTTAAGTGCAACACTTCAGATGAAATTATGGTAGCTAGATGATCACCTGGAGATAGCACCTGTACTCTTCAAACCTGTATAGAAAGCCGATGCTTCCTTTTTGCCCAAGTGGTCCATGCCCCGCACACCTACTGTGGGATAAAAAAAAAATCTCCTTCTTGCTGCAGCAAAAAGAGAAAGATGCAGGTGCTGCTCTATTGCCCCTTCCTCAACCACCGGTACTTCACAGCTTTTGAGGGACTTGGGTAGAAACCTTGCAGCCCCAGCCAGTGCAAACATGCCATAAAGCAGTGGTGCCTAAACTGTGGGTCGGGACCCATCAGTGGCTCAAGAGTCAATTTCAGGTGGGTTACAAAGCAACTAGAGCAGTCATATTGAAAATATAAGATTATGGGATGCTAGAAGGGAGGAGGGCTGCCTGGTTGTTTTGCTTGTGTCCGGTTGTAAACAGGCTTTTTTTCCTTTCTGATTCACTTTGTTATTGCAAAATGACTGAGAAATAACCCAAGTTATTGTGCATTCTCAGGAAAGCAGCAGGTTCGACGTCACAGTGACATAATTTCTAGGTATTATATCACGTCTGGTGGGCCCCAGACAGATTGTCATTTAATTCTAAAAAGTGGGTTCTGGTGCTAAAAAGTTTGAGAACCACTAGCATAAACCATTTTTGCAACAATTAAGAAGGTCTTAAGAAGTAAGAGTAAGAAGGTCTGCCCAATGCCACCAGTGATTAATCTGGAACAGCAGCTACCAGAGCTGTTCCATGCAGTGCAGAGGCAGGGGAGGGCGCGCACACGCACGCACGCACGTACGCACGCACAGAACACAAGGATCCAAAAAGGTTGAGAATTCAAGTGGTGTAAGCACACCCTAAGACAAAACAAGGGAGTACTGCACTTCTCTATATATATAGCACAGGCGAACAACACATGCACACACATATTCTGAAAAATCTCTGTTTCAATGGCACAGACTTCACTTCGGAAAGTGAATGTACAGTCACTGACAGACCAGTCCTATTTTTGTCCTAGGCCAGCACAGTGGCTGCTACGCCAGCCAAAACTGTCGTGAACGTGGCATAAAGCGTGTTTGCAGCACCTGGAGGGTAAGCTAAACCGCTGGCGTGAATCCAAGAAGCCCCACAGGGCAGGCTGGGGAATTATTTGGGATAAGGGAAAATATATCCCTTTACCCCAAGGAGACCTCTAGCCACCTCCTAGCCTACACTGAATATAATGTAGGCCTGCACCAGCGCATGATAGGATTAGGCTGCCGGATGCAATACTGTCAGCTCTTTCTGGTCCAGATTTTATTTAGACGGCATAATGGAGATATGCAGTCTAAACGGTAATTGCTAATTTAGTAATTCAGTATCCTGAATTCTAATGTTTCCTTCTGTTTTGGAATGGAAAAGAACAGTTATAACAACCAGCCTTTTCCAGCATTTTAAAAATCGAAACTTAAAAATAATTTTAAATAATTACTTGAAAATAATTTTAACTTCTATTATGTAGACGGGACCTATGTCAGGCATCCCAGTCTCTGTTAATATAACCATAAAAAAATGCCAACACAAAAAATGCCAACACAAAACCCTACAAAATGGGTGCTTTATGTTTTTTTGATCAAAATACGAGTACCTTTGCCTCTACTTTTTTCTTTTTGGAAAATTATGCCACATGTCAGCATATTCCAGAGTGCAAACAAGCTCAAGCAGCAAAGCAGCAGGTGCAGTAGGGGATGTAATATGAATGCTCGTGTGTTGATTTTGCTTGTCTAAGAAGCAGCATTTCCTCCTTGTCATATTGGCTTCGAGCTGAATGCACCGAGAACATTCTTTTTTCAACGGTAATCACAATATTAATTTTCTGAAACAAGAAAGGTCAATGATATTGTGCCCAAGGAGTTGAATTGCAACTACTTGATTTTAACCAGGCTTAAAATAAATTTTGGTACTCTCCAACTTCATTCAATCAGTGCACAGAGATACTTATTGCCAAAAATGCCCATCCCCTGGTCAGGCTGAGGACAGGATCAGGCTTCCACTGCCTGATCCTATGCCTAGCTTCAGGCTGGGCAGCCCAATACAAGGCTGCTAGAATCTCCGCTAGAAAAATAGCTGGTGGAAACTCAAGAAGTCCCATTGCAGGATGCCAGGGCTTTCCATAGGTGAAGAGGGCAAACATCCCCTTCCCCAGTGATGTCATGCACCCACTACGCACCACTACACGAGTACCGGTTCCTAGAAGTTGAGCTGGCCCCGCCCACTCGAAGCTGGCCCCGTCGGCTGGTTGGCTCAGCAGCTGCGCATGCGTACTGCACGCCCGCAGCCGTTGCCTGCACTTTCTGTGAGGAGGCAGGCAGGCAGGCAGCGTGGTGGTGGAGGCAGCAGCGACAGCAGCAGAGGGAGAGGACCGGAGGCGGCAGCAGCGGCAGCAGCAGCAGCAGCGAGGGAGACCCGGGAATAAGGCAGCAAGCGTGAGAAGGTAGGCTGCCTGGGGCTCCCGCTCCCTCCAGCCGTGCAGATCCAGCGTCCTGGTTCCTCCTGCAGCCTCCCCCCAGCCCCAGCCCCCACGCTATCTTTTTTTGGTTGCCCGTTCCCCCTCCTGCTCCTTGCCGGCCGGCCCAGCGCTCGGTTGGGCGCCCACATGGTCGTGCGGCCTGGTGGGCGCCCGTTCCCCCTCCTGCTCCTTGCCGGCTCCTTGCATTTAACATTAAAGTTAAATGGCTCCCTGTTCCAAAAGGGCTCCCAATCTAGTACAGTCTAGCCTGCTATTTAACCAGGGGACAATTGAAGCAAAATATGTATCTACACATCTCTAGAAAGCAAAGCAATAGAAGTTAAATCAACACTAACCACAAGCTGAAGTTATTTCAAACATGATCACATTAATGGCAAACATCATGACCTCACTTCCGGCTATGACCTCACTTCCTGCCACGACATCACTTCCGGCTTATGACGTCACTTCCGGTGGGCGGACCCCGACAAGTGCCAATCAAAAGTGAGTACCTGTTCCTAAATCATTTGGATAACACCACTGCCCTTCCCCCTAGGAGAGTGATGGCGAACCTTTTGGGCTTGGTGTGTCAGAAATTCAGAAAATTCGTAACTCAACTCTGCTGGTGTGTCACACACAAACACACACACCGGCCGCCAGAACAAAAGACAAAAAAAATTACATATTGAAACACATTGCGCTCTCTCTCTCACTCTCTGGCTGTTGCAGTCTCACCCACTTGCTCTCTGGCTGTCTGCCTGCCTGCCTCTCTCTGGCTGTCGTACTCTCTTCTCTCTCACTTGCTCTCTGGCTGGCTGTCTCTCACCCCCCCCCCGCCCGCGCGCTGTCCTACATGCACACAGAGGCCGAGAGCAGCAGTTCTGCCTTGTGTGCTTGCTTCCCGCCTCTCTGATTCTCTGCACACGCGCCCCAGGATTCAGAGCGCTCCCAAGTAAGTGGAAAGAGCAAAACCAGCCAGCCAGCCAGCCAGTCAGCCAGCGCCCCTCCCTTCCTCCCCGTCTCCCAGACACCTCCAGATGGAACCTGTTTCCTCCTGGGATTGTGTAACCTCCCACACTTCTTTAGCAGAGCCCCTGCCGGCTTCCCAGCTAGTTGCAAGAGCTTGCTTGGGGGCGGGGCTGCTTCTGATCGGTACAGGCTCAGGGAAGCAGTCTTTAAGTGCCGGCAGCTCCAGTGGGGCCGCGTGTCAGCAAAAATGCGTTGGCGTGTCAGCCTTGACACACGTGTCATAGGTTCGCCATCACTGTCCTAGGAGATGCTGGTGGCTGCTGCAGAACCCGCAGGATGCATCCGTAGTCATTTGGCTACCGCTGCTCCTACAGGATCTCAGCTTTAACCCTACAGCAGCATATTCAAATAAACAAACTCGTATCTTATGCATAATTGCAAATGCATTTGCATACTTCAAAATGATGTTCTTATTGTAAAAAAAAACGTAACAAGCAAGGCTTTTTACTTTGGAGCATTTCCACTTCACTAGTTTCAAGGATTTATCCTCCACCTTTTTTTTTTTGTATCTCACTGTGTGGAAAGTAAACAAAAGGCTGTGAATGCATAAGTCTCTGGAGCAGCTTGTGCAGACAGAAAATCTGGAGTTCCTTTCAACTGTTCTGAAATGGCCCAAGATAATCTATCCTCATCATGGGAAGATGAAACATGAGTATGTCAGATTATCCTAACAAGCAGCTCATCATTAGAGACCCAAGTCAGCAAGGTAATCAAGTGTATATATAATTTTAAACCAAGGGAGTATTTTTACGCTCCAGGTTAGCCACATGATTCTGCATCTTTGGGGACTGGCGGACTTTACTTGCAACAATAGTCCATTCTTCATGCTGGCAACTATTCAATGCAACGGATGGTGTTGCCTGAACGGAGTCCAAAAACATCTAGTCAGTTCATTCACTGGAGCCAATAAAGGCTGATGGTGAGAAGGCACATCCTGCCGAGAAATGAACACAATTACAGATCAATGTTCCCAACATCTTGCAACATACTGCCCTTCTTATACATGTTGGAGGAATGTTCAAAGGATGCATAGTCCCTGAAGCATTGGAATTATTTTTTTTTTAACCAATAGTGCACTGTACCAATTCAAAAAAAATTCCTCTATGTCACGTTCCAGGCCCACCAAGGGACAGAAGGACCATTAATTTGCTCTTACTTATGCCTTTGTCTTCAAATCTGTAGCAATTTGATTGAAAATGCAGTTGGATTCACCTTTAATAAATACATTTGTACATAAAAATTAATCTTTAGAATTTGAAGACAAATCCAGTAGTACATTAAACCTGTTATATTACAGACTAAGGTAACTCACTTTAATAATCCCCTAGCAGTCTCATAAAAAGATCTGGACGGTTGCTTCAGTCTGTAACAAGGGTGCCCCGCGAAGCCCCCAAACTACCCTTATATAACTGAAGTAAAATTTGTGACAAAGGCAGTTCTTATTCATATGCCAGTTATATTAATGTATTTCGATTACTGGTAAAATCCTATGCTTTTTATGGCACCAGCAGAGTCACACGCTTCTGGGCCACCACCACAGATGGAAGGGAAGACGCCGTGTGTGGCAGCAAAAGAAAGGAGCCCCACCAATGTCAGCGGGGGCCCAACCCTATCCAACATTCCAGTGCTGATGCAGCTGCGCCAACAGGGCAGGTGCTGCATCCTGCGGTGGTGGTGCAGCAGTGGCGGATTTAGGGGGGCAGGGGGGCACGAGCCCTGGGCGCTGTCTTGGGGCCGTCTAGGGGGGTGCCAGTGGCCCCCGCAACATTGCGCGACTAGACCTGGGCTTCAGAGCCCAGGTCTACCCATTGGGACCAGCCACAAGTAGCCCTGGCCTCCCTCGAGGGAGCCCAGGTCTACCCGCGGCCGTTTCTAATGGGTAGACCTGGGCTCCGTGGAGCCCAGGTCTACCCGGGGCTGCTTCTGGTGGGTAGACCTAGGCTCCCATGGGGGCACACTTCTATTGGGTGCCCCGGGTGCCATTTTGACTAGGTCCGCCCCTGTGGTGCAGTCAAGGAAGCCTCTTCAAGGTAAGGGAAAGCTGCATAGACGCTGGAAAGTTCAATAGTTTTTGGGGTTGGGTGGATGGAACAGAGGTCAGAGATGGGAAGATTTGGGTGGTTGGGTGGCTGGGAGCGTGTCGGAGGTAGGAGGGAGCTGCACCTGGTGTCAGCAACTTGCACTGAATGCTATCCCTTCCAGAGTTAGCTGACACACCTCCTTAGACTTGAGCTGGCACGGGTCCAAGGAGAACCGCTGTCGGCTTATAGAGGGATAAGGGAAAATCTTCCTTTTCTCAGGCCTCCTGATCAGCACTCACCACCACAACATGCAGCACAACCTGTTTAGCGCAGAGAAAAGGATAGGATTCAGCGGTGAGTCTGGTAACCATTAAACACTGCTGAATTTAATTCAGAGACAAATTTGCCCTTGAATGAAATTAAAAACTAAAACCCGATTTCTTTGACTTTTTCAGCTTTTTTTATTTCACACACACACACACACACACACACACACACACACACACACACACAC
>JAJKFI010012349.1:0-23646 GCA_029204185.1 Lerista edwardsae | reverse complement strand
ATGCCAGTTTCTACCAGTTCTGGACTGTGAGATGTGAAACTGCAACAGCGAGCTCAGAAACCCTCCTAGCAGAGGAGATTCCTACTAGAAAAGCCGTTTTAGTAGTCAGGTCCCTAAGAGAACTAGTGGCCATGGGTTCGAAGGGAGCCCCGGTGAGCGCCTTTAGCACCAAAGGTAAATCCCAGGAGGGTGCTCTGTGCACAGTGGGGGGATTTAACAGGGCCGCTCCCTTCAAAAACTTCCGCACATGGGGGTGAGAGGACAACCGTCTTCCCCTAGGGTATCCCAGGATAGAGGCAATGGCCGAAACCTGACGCCGAAGGGTGGCTGTACTCAGGCCCTTCTGTAACCCTGACTGTAGGAACTCTAGGAGCTCTCTGACTCTGGGTTTCTGGGGGTCAATCCCCTTACCTGAACACCACGAGGAGAAGATCCTCCAAGTCGAATTGTAAATTCGATTTGTGGACTCCCTCCTGTCTGCCAGCATGGTAGACAGAACCGCCTCTGAATAACCTAAAGTTGACAAGGCCTGCCGCTCAATCGCCAAGCAGTCAAGCGAAGAAACGCTGGGCTTGGGTGCTGAATCGGTCCCTGTGACAGCAGGTCCGGTCGGTCCGGCAGGCGGAGCGGGGGCTGCGATGACATCTCCCTGAGGTCCGGAAACCATGGACGGCGCGGCCAATGGGGAGCGATGAGGACAATCTCTGCCTGTTCCCATCTGAGCTTGTTTAGAACTCTCTGAAGAAGCTGAGTTGGAGGGAAGGCGTAAAGGAGGCCCTGGGGCCAAGTTTGCTGCAGAGCGTCTATGCCTAGGGCGCCTGGAGAACGCCCCCTTGCGTAAAATCTTGGAACTTGATTGTTCAGGTGTGATGCAAACAAGTCCATCTTCGGAAGACCGAAGGCTTGGACGATCATCTGGAAGACCGAGGGGTGGAGTTTCCACTCTGTCTGGTCCACTTGTTGGCGGCTTAGCCAGTCTGCCTCTGTGTTGTCCACGCCTGGGACATGCTCGGCCCTTACTGAGGCTACGTTGTTCTCTGCCCACCTGAACAGGGCTCTGGCTTCCCTCTGAAGAAGGGGGGATTTCGTACCCCCCTGCCGATTGATGAAGGCCCGAGCAGTCATGTTGTCGGTGTAAACAACAATGTTGAGGGCTCTGCTGTTGGACGCAAATGTCCGAAGAGCTAGGAAGATTGCTCGCAGCTCCAGGAAGTTGATGCTGCAAGTTGACTCGGTCTGAGTCCACTGGCCCTGAGCTATTCTGCCCTTGGAATGAGCACCCCATCCGAAGAGGCTGGCATCGGTGAAGATGGGGGTCCTGGCCAGAACCTGTATTGGGCTGCCCTGTGACAGTCTGGAGGGGGCCAGCCACCATTGGAGGTCCTCCAGGGACAGGCGATCCAGCCGGATTGTCTTGTGACGGTTTGACGCAATCAGGTCCTGATACGGAAGGAGCAGGAGTTGCAGGCCCCTGGCCCTCGATCTGGACCACGGGATGACGTCCTGGCACGATGTCATCATTCCCAGGAGGCGTGCTAACAGGAGGACATCGGCTGACTTTGCCAGGAGCACTTGCGCTGCTACCTCCTGAATCTTTCCTTGTCTCTCCGAGTGACAGTGAACCTGCGAGTGTCTATTGTCACCCCCAGGTGAGAGAGGACCTGGGTAGGTCTTAGATGGCTCTTGTCGGTGTTTATTACAAACCCGTGATTCTGAAAGCATGCCACTGTCTGCTCGAGGTGACGCGCCCCCTGTTGGGGGCTGGTGCTCCTGAGTAACACGTCGTCTAAATACGGGTACAGGGCGACACCCTGCAACCGCAGGTGAGCAACTAGTACTATCAGTACCTTTGTAAACACCCTGGGGCTTGAGGACAGGCCAAACGGGAGCGATTTGTATTGCCAGTGCTGACCGTTGTAGCAAAAGCGAAGGAACCTGCGATGTGCCTGATTTATGAGCACATGAAGGTAAGCATCCTGCAAGTCCAGAGAACATAGATAGTCTGCCCCCTTGAGGGCCATCAGGATAGAGCGCAGGGTCTCCATTTTGAATTTGTGCTGAATCATGAAGCGGTTGAGCCACTTCAGATTCAGAATAATGCGCGTGTCCCCTGACTTTTTGGGGACTGCGAAGATGTGGGAGTAGACTCCCGTTCCCTGTTGAGAAGTTGGGACGCTCTCGATGGCTCCAACGTCCTGCAGGCGGTGTAGAGCCTTGACAATCTGCGCGTGTTTTAGTGGACACGCCGGTCTGTTGACGTGTACAAAACGGTCTTGAGGAATACGTCTGAGCTCCAGGGAGTATCCGAAGCGCACAATGTCCCTGACCCATCGATCTGATGAGGTCTGGTCCCACTGATCGGCAAACAGCTGGAGTCTGCCGCCGACTCTGGGATGGCGTCATGCTGAAGTGTCTTTGGGCCCCCTGTTAGTGGGCTGTTGGGCCGACTGACCACGGGGACGAAAGGAAGACTTCCTCTGCCAGGGCCTTCTGGAACCCTTAGGGTAAGTACTCGAGGAGCTGGGGCCACCTGAGGGTCGGGCTCCTCCGAAAGTGGATCGGTGACCACGAAAAAACTGCGGTGACGATCTGGGCTGTTGTCTGGAGGACCTCTCCCGGGAAGGAAGTACTCCTTTCTTGCCCTTGGATTCCACAAGAAGAGGCTGCAGCGCCTCACCGAAGAGCTTCCCTCCTTTGAAGGGGAGGCCGATGACCCGGGACTGAGAGGCTGCATCTACATCCCAGTGACGAAGCCAGGTGTTTCTGCGAACCGTCACGGAGGCGGCCATAGAGCGTGCAGATAGCTGAACAGCATCAGCAGTAGCATCGGCGGCGAAGGCAGAAGCTGCTTCAATTTTCTTTAGGTCTTTTCGGACCTCGGCTGGAACATCGAAGTCAGCAAGCAGCTCACGGATCCAGAGGAACACAGCTCTGGAGAACATGGATCCTGCCACTGAAGCTCTCAAGGATCCTGCCGCCGCATCAAAGGCACGCCGTACAGCTTGTTCTATGCGTCTGTCCACCGGGTCTCTGGGGAGCCCATCAGAGTCGACTGGTAAGACCGAAGACGACCCAATAGCAGCTACAGGGGCGTCCACCACAGGAGTCCTGAAGCGCTGCATCTCAGAGGGGGACAAAGAATAAAGCTTTAATGAAGGCTTAGAATTGTCCCTCCCTCTGGCTGGGTTCTCCCACTCCCTGTCTATTAGGGACCTGAAATGCTCCTGCAGGGGGAACCCTCTGGGGGCTTCCTGCTGGGCTGGGAAGCGGTGGGGTTGCCCCGCGCCGAGGCCGAAGCCGCAGATGTGGAGGGCTCCTGGTCATCCTGCAGACGGAGGACTCTGAGCACCTTAGGAAGCATACGGGGGAACATTTCGCTCTTAAACAGTCTAGGGCTGGAGGTCTCTGAGATTGAATCCTCCTCAGATATTTCTCCCTCCTCGGAATCCACAGCAGTCTCGCTGGACTCCAACAGCCGGGGCCTTTGCGCAGAGGGAATCAGATCCAGGCTGTCTTGGCTGCAGGATCTGGGCCTCTTCCTCTCGTTAGAAATGAATTCAGCAATCTGGGAAGCTCTGTCCTGAGACGCTTCCTGCTCTGCCCCTTGAACTGCTCCTGCTTCCACACCGCCCTCCACCAGGGGACTAGGGCCCGTGGGGGGAGTCCAAAGGTTGCTGGGGGGGCTGACGAGGGGCCAATTGGAAACCCCCAAGGGCTGAATCCAGGCACGCTGTGACCATCTGTTGAATCCGTGCCTCCAACTCCCCCCAGGGCATGGGCATCAATACATCACCAGTCTGTTGGGCCTCCTGGGCCTCCTCGGGGGAAGACATGCTGCTTCGGCCTGGATCTCAGTGCAGATGGAATATGATGCCCACGCCAGCTACCGTCCTCGCGCCCGTGAGTGAGGGCGAGGGTCGGTGCCTCAGTCGCTGCAGTGGCGACTGGCGCTGCCTTCACCCTGCCAGGAACGGGGAGGATCAGGCAGATGGTCTCCGCTGGCTCCGCGATGGCCCTGGATGCTGTTTCGGCCTGGTGTGCCAAAAATCCAGAAACAAAATGGCCGCCGCCAGTGATTTCAAGCCTCTGCGCTGTGCTGGGCCAGGCCTGAGCGGAGATTGGGGTGTCCCTTGGCCCACGCGAGGCGGGGGACCCCAGAGGAGCCCTGAAAAGGGCTTTAAAAGTCTTCTGTGCGATGTCTCAGTTCGCTGCTGCGATCGTTTTTTTTTTTTTTTTTTTTTTAAGAGAGAGCAACGAAGCTTGCGACCTGCTTTGCTGGAAGGCAAGGCCAGACTGGGGGCGGATCCAGGAGCCCCTCCCATCTCCAAAGATGTCTCATCTGACCTGCCTACTGGAGAGGGAGGAGCTACCCAGATGTGCCATGCTGACCCTGACTGGAGCTGTTGGAGAATGGTCTATTAACTGATGGTGTGCCTTGACAATTGACAAGGCACAACACCTTATACCCTGGGGACTTATACCTGGGGACTTATACCCCCCCCAATGGCCCTACTAATACGTGACCCTTTCCCAAATTCCCACAGCACACCTGCAGGAAATTATATGGTTGAAAGGCTGGCAGGCCATGGTCAAAATCCAGTCATAACTCAGTGTGACAGAACTTGCATTGCATGCAGAAATCTTTGGCATCTCCAGGTAGAACTCAGAAAAGACCCCTTTCGGAAACTTTGAGAGTCTTGAAAGACATAGCCAGTCAGTGTTGATAATACTAAGCTAGTTGGACCAATGGCCTGACTCAATATACAGTAATGACTTGTGACAGGTGGCATCAGTGTTACCTGTACACTAACATGTTCTGTGGTGCTGCAGAGTCAAATGATAGGGAATCCATTTTTATGCTCCTATAAGCACAAGAGCCTCAGAGTTGTTATGAAAGAAATCCACAGTGTTTCGGTCACACTTTCAGGACCATAATTACAGGCAAGTGAAAGGAACCATGACTGAAATTAACCACCAATATTTACATGTGATCATTTATAAGTTAAACTAGGATTGTATGAGTTGTCCATGCACAGAGTACACGGCACACAAATACTCTGGAGAGAAATCCACAAGAAAGGCGTTACAGCAGAGAACAAAATAAGTTTTTCATTTTAAAAAATATTTCATAACTTCAAAGTACAACATAGGTCATTCGCACTCTTGATTGTTCCAAGTAATGTTATTTCAGCTTGCAAACTGAGCTTCAGTATTCTACTTCCTGCAAAGTACAAACTCCCCTGTTGAGAGGTGATCAATTTGTGCTTTACTCTTACTTCCTGGAGTTGGACACTGTCAGAAATAAATACCTGTAGCTAGACTCAGCATCCCATGGCCCGTGAGGAAATAAGGTATGAACTTCGAAGAAGTGGGGAATGAGTGTGCCTTATTGAATGAACAGACTATTTTGCCCCCAAGCTTGGTGGCAGAGTTAGCAATCGCTGTGTAATCTTTCCAAGGAGAGATTATATTTATATTACTACAGAGAAGCTGAATACACCTACAGTACGATGCAATATGTTTCATATTCTTTTGGTAGGTTTGTTACTACTGTTTTCATTCCCATACAGCCAACACCAGCCTCTTCCCCCACCCCCCGCCTTGTATTTGCCACTAATTTAACCAAACTGCCACTTCCATTTCAGGCCCCTAGTCTTAGTTCTTTGATTACAAAGTTCTATTAACCCAAAGACAGCAGCAATTCACAAAGATAATCAAGAAGAAAGGTCAGTGGCTTATGAAGGAAAGCACTGACCTTTTAGTAAACCTCCGGGGTTGCAACTCAGCAGTTGCTTGAAGTATTAAAATGCTGGAAATCCACAATCCCTCCATGGACTATAATCTTGACACCATTCACTTTGAGCTACAGCTGTGTGCAGTTGCTGTGACAAAAGGCCAGGACTGCAAGCAAGTCACAATGCATGAATATCAGTCCAGAAATCAAGGAAGCTAAGCTTATAGCAGCATTGCAAGAGAAATGCAAGACAGCCAGTACTGATAACCTTAATATTTATCTGTGTTATGACTAAGGTCCTGGAAGGCACGAGTACAAGGAGAATGACTAGGGGCACAATCCTAACCAACTTTCCAGCCCTGACATAGCTGTGCCAATGGGGTATGTGCTGCATCCTGCAGTAGTGGTCACGGAGGCCTCTTCAAGGCAAGGAAATATTTGTTCCTTTACTTCACAGCATTGCCCTTACCTTGGTGCTGGAAAGTTGGTTAGGATTGCGCCCTAGGTGACACGGTGGGGTTGAGAAGCATGTCATAAGACCATCTGGGCTATTGTTGGTGAAGACAGCTCTCCCTTGCGCTTGGCGAAGTGTGGGTTCATGCAGCCCTAAGGGATGGATCAAACTGGACACAAGGTCCCCACATGCCAATGAAATGGGCCAGAAACAAAAACAAGGTAGCCGAGAAGGAACAGACCGTGAAGTCTATACTGATGCTTTCAATTAAAAAATGCTCCAAGAAAATACTAAGGGAGATGCTGTGGAAAGAAGCAGAGAAGGGATTACTTCAATCCCCTCTCCTTAGTCTTGCAGAATCTAGAGAAAGGAAATCAGGGGAAAATCCAACAATGTGGTGATGAAGTAGTTGTGCATTCAGGTTTCCCCATTCATTTCATGAGAAGAGCAGCTCTATAATAAAGGCACTTTGTATATAGGCAGTGCCTGTAGGCACTGAAGCAAAATCGGGAAGAAGGGAATGACATTCAGCCCAAACTGTGGGTTGGGACCCACCAGTGGATTGCGAACCAATTTCAGGTGGGTCATGAAGCACCTAGAGCAACCCATATTGAAAATATGGGAAGATGGGATGCTCAAAAGGGAGAAGGCTGTGTGGTTGTTTTTCTTGTGTCAAGGTTGTAAACAGGCTTTTTTCTTTCTCTTTGCTATTGGTAAATGGCTGAGAAATAACCCAACTTATTGCTGCATTCTCAGGAAAGCAGCAGGCTCTGGCATTGCAATGACAACACTTCTGGCCATGTCATCACTTTTATAAGAACATAAGAAGAGCCCTGCTGGATCAAGCCAAAGGCCCATCTAGTCCAGCTTCCTGTATCTCACAGCAGCCCACCAGGTGCCCCAGGGAGGCACGAGACACAAGACACTTGCATCTTGTTGCCACTCCCTTGCACCCGGTACTCTGAAGTAGCCTACTACTACTGAAAGGAGGTTGCACAATCCATCATGGCCTATAGCCCATGATGGACATTTCTTCCAGAAATCCGTCCAAACCCCTCCTAAAGGCATCTAAACCAGATGCCATCACCCCCTCCTGTGGCAAAGAGTTCCACAGACTAACCACCCACTGGGTAAAAAAGTACTTCCTTTTATCTGTTTTAACTCTCCCAACCCTCAGTTTTAGCGGATGCCCCCTGGTTCTGGTGTTGGTGGGTCTTGGACAGATAGCCATTCTAAAAAGTGGGTCCTGGTGCTAACAAGTTTGAGAACCACTGTTTTAGTACATATGACAGAATCCTGGTGCTTCATCGAGAGCTCCTTCCAGGAATGAAAGTAGCTTTCTATTCGCATAATGGGTCCAATTCTTTGCCCAAGCAGAATGCTCTGTCCGTCCTCAGAGGGAGGCTCCCTATGGCGGAAGCACTATTTGAGATGCTGCCCATACTGTATGACTGTACAATTCTTCCTTACTGACTTAATGTGCAATTTGGAAGGGGAAAGTGAGAGTAATTACTGATGTAATAAAACATGAACATACTGGCGATAACTCCATGGAATTTTAATTAGGGAAAAGCAGAATGTGTTATGATTTTCCTGCCCCCCAGTGTACATCTCATTTTCATGGATTGTTTTTTTTTTCTTTTTTTCTTTTGCAAATTTACTTTCATCTTTCAATATAGAGACATAAAAGGAATTATGATGCAGTGAAGTATAAGCCCCAGCCTTCTTATAAAGGATATTTAACACAGCTTCACCTTTTATCCTTTGCTCCATGGAAATATGGTGAAGCATAAGCTATCTGAGGGGTTGATTCCTTTTAATTTATTTGTACTTACATCCTGCTTAGACTAAGACCACAGCAAGCCAAGCTATGACAGTGAAAGATTAACACCCCTACCATGGTAACATGCTTGAAAAAGAAGCTTAACTTTATCCTTAAGGCACATAAAACATTTTACGTGCATTACTGATGGAGAACAACTTTAATAAACCCTGTATAATATTTGGTACTCTTACTTTTGAAAAAGGAAAAGTAAGATTTATGGAAACAGAGAAAAAGTTGTAAATATTACATTCAGTGCTTTACTATTTTGTAAGGGAAAAAAATAGGAAGAAGCACCAATATGCTTTAATTTTATTGCAAAGGGACAATTCAGTCCCTGAATACACACCAATAAGACAAACTTTGTCACAAGTATCCTTTGTAATTATGTAACATACAATTTCAGATACCCCCAGGACAAATTCTTACCTTAACATTGGCCCTAAAATGATCACTTCTTTTTTTAGAATAGCCATTTCCACAAACTTCACATCACTACACTGGCCAAGTTTTTTAAGTGCCTGTTAAGGACTTCTGAGGCAGTATCTAAATGTGGCCTCCTTTAAATCTAAGTCTGAGGCTTTCAAGTGGCATTAATCTTCCGTTCCCATCTGTTACAATTTTTCCAAGATTATCATGGCAACAGAAAGTTAAAATATGAATTATGCTTTAAAACGCTGTTTTTCACTTACTGTAATATAAATAATATATAACCCACTCATGCATAACACACACACAATCTTGGAAGACACAGAAAATAAAATCATATTCAACAAGCTGATAAAAATACGTTTGGAGATCCCTTTTATTTGAACAAGTCAGCCCCTCTTGTCACATGGTTTGCTTCAGTCTAGCAATGTCCAAGTTTTGGACATCCACAGTAGTTCATTAATCAATTCAATTTCAAAAAGATTGGTGTTTTTTCTATATTATAATGCTGTGTACATTTATTCTAAAGGCAGAATATGAACTCCATTCTCCATGGCTGCCACCCCCTCTACTTGTATGAGTCATATTCAGGATGAAATCGATATGTGACAATATCAAGAGGTTAATGGCTATGTCTCTTTCATGTATCATCCTTCCAACAATGAGTTTTCACTAGGGCTGCAATGTTTTACTCAATACATCTGATTGATAAAAATGTGCTCCATTGATTGGACAACATTTTTTTAAAAAAATTAATTAATGTTTTTAATACAAGTACATACAAAAATTGTGAAAGGCAGGTCACCATCTTAACAGAGGCATTCCCCTAAGACAGTGAAAGCTATGACACACTAAAAACAACAGAAATCATACTACTTTCTTCTGAATTATTAGTTCTATTCATATAACTAATCAATTAAAACTCATACAATTAATGAGTTTTCTTAATCGGTTGATAGCCCCAGCACTCGTACATCTCACTATTTTGTTGCTACTGCCAAGCACGCAGTTTTGTCTTTTAAATGAAACCCAATGCATGTAGCCTGAAGTCTAAGACTCTGCTGGATGGATCACAAAGTAAAGGCTCTGGGAATTCTATGCGAAGTAGGAAGGCTTTTTGGAATGACTCTGAATATGCTGGCAACCTAGGGACATTAAAAGTACCTCATCAAAGGAAAGGGAATGTTTCTGCAGACTGTGCTTGAGCATGCTTGGTGACCCACCAAGCCAAATGTAGCCCACCAATTTCTAGCACGATTTAAAAAAAAAAACCACAGGAGGTTTATCAAGTTGCATTTGGTTTGGTGGGTTACAAGTTGTGTAGTCCTGGTCTATATCTTAGAAAGCAAATAGGCAAACTACAGCTACATTCTTTAAAAGCTATTATGTGTTATGTTAAAGAATAATGGAGGGGAATTTCACTAGAATGAAATTAAAATTGAATAGAGAGTGGAGAGAAGGGAGAACAAGATGAGAAACACACTCTGGAGCCTCACGCAATCAGGCAAAATATTTTATCACTATAGAGAGAACTGGAAAGAGAACATGCTCCTGATTAACAAATACCACCTCCAGAAGCACGAGGTCTTCTTAAAACTGATTATTTTTCACTAAACAATTTCCCAAGTACAACACTTTTCCCTTAAGCTCGTGATATACATTGTTCCTCATATATACATGTACAGGTTTCCACAGTTCTTTGGAGCGGATTCTTATTTTCTCTAAGAGAAAACTGCAGGGACTAATATGCTATCTAGTGTTATTATAACCGTTTCATCTACTCCTGGCCTTCCCATAACCAAAGGGCAGAATTTATTCATATTTAACGTAAAGCAGAGGGTGGATGTTACAAAATATTTATTTTATGGGTACCAAAGCCACTGCAAATCTAACATGTACTAATAACACACTTGAAAAGACTACAAACTGGAGGTTACTTTGATATGGCTGGTGAGGCAAATTTTACAGTCCAAAAGAAAAAAGCAAGACATCTTCACAATTCGTAGCCTGATGGGAGGCATTATCCTCTCAGTCTTCCATGCTATTTCTCATCAAAAGCCTATTCCATAGTGCTGTTTTGACTACATCTTCACTGTAATGGTACTTTCAGAGGGTGCTCAGTAGTACAAATTCTTAGCCTGCATTACTAGCATCCTTGGTTATTGAAAAGGAGATAAATGTCAAAACTCAATTTAACATACCTTTATCACTTCTGTTATTATTTACTTTCTCTTTACAGCTTTCCATGTCAAAATAGCCATAAGAAGATAGATCTCAAGATAAGTTAAGATCTGTAATTAAGAATATTGCTTTTAATATGGGTTGTCATATACCTGCACTGTATTGTACCATTAGCAGTTCTTACAATGCTGCAATTCAGAGAATGGTGGGCTCTACGCTTGTGATGTCTCATAGATCTATCTATGCAGTTTGTGGGTACCACAAACATGAACATTCCCCAGCTACAAAGTTGAACTTCTTGATATGGAGTGATCCAATTCTCAGTCCCAAAGAATAGTTTCAATCGTTCTTCGAAAGAACAGCAAACGAGGAATTACTTCTGTTCCTTGTAGTCAAACCTAGCTCAGATCCTTGAAATGACACATTATATGCGAAAAATGTTCAAATGTTTGATTGCTGAAGTGGTCTTAAGTCCTGACAATATTTGTGTTTATAGTAAGACACTAATTATGCTTCTACAATTATGGTCCTGAAGCACAGAAAAAGGAGAAAATGAGAGGTACTGCACAGGACAGAAGTAAAGACAATGCAATACTCAGTCTCACCTTGAGAGTGGCCTTTGAGCTGTCACATCAGCTTATATCAGCACCAAAGCTCAGCTGAGTTGATTACCCTAATTAGGAGTTAAATTAATACACCATAGACCTTAATATCCATGCCACCATTGTTTCACGGGTGCCATTATCTCTCACGTTACTGAGCAACACAGAGCAGGTTAAAGCAAAAGGCCAATTATAAAAGGAAACTCAAACCAAAAGCCCACAGTTCCATTAAACTGTTGGGCTAGCAAATTCTATTTTGGCTGATTACAGTAAAATCCAGTCACGCTCCCTTAACTCACTATGAAATACAAGATAGTAAAAGACATCTGCATTACATGGAAATGGAATACTGAACTAATAATAATGCAAAATACTTTAAAAAAAAACATACAATTTTGATCCATTTGTAGAGTTGTCAGTTTTGTGAGGCAATTCATACCTTTTGATCTTTCCATTTCCAGAAACTAGGATGCTCCCAGACTTGTGGGCAGGTGTGAGTGATGAGTAAGCCACATCACAGATTATGAATTTATGTAGGGTAACATTATGCCTTGGATGTATGATGTGGCCAGAGGCTAAGTAGCTGTAACTACCCGATTAGTTCTCACATGTAGCGTTACTGAATATTTTTTTAATGAAATAAGTTACTGCTGCTGGAGTACAGAACTTTCCACCCTAGCAGCAACAGACTGAGTTGAAATTCTCTCCACGTAGAAGCAAGAACAGATATAAGGACCAGTCCTACATTATGCACAGCCTTTGGGATCACCAGAGGTCTGACTTTATCGTTCTACTGTTAGTTATGCGTCCTGCCATTTTGCCTTGTTCTCAATTCCCTTTCCTGGTCTCTGAATGCTACATATTAGTGCACTCCATGCAGTCAACCTGTTATGTGTACAAGAGAGAGATTTCTAACATCATTGTGCACTTTACTACAGACACAACTTCAGTCGAACCACTGGGCCTTGGCTGAATGGCCTTCCAGGCTACTGACCGCGCTCAAAGATGCTCTCTTGCTGAGACAAAATAGCAGGATAGCTATCTCAGTTGAGACAGCAAACAAATATATCAAGAAAGCAGCATAAGGTTTTATTTTTGACAACAAAAACGTAATAGTACGAAACTTCAAATTTCACTTTCTAATTTCGAAGTTAAGCTGATTGATATACAGTTAGCAGCAATAATGGATAATGTACTTCAAGAGATTTCAAGTAGAGCTGGTGCCAAGTAAGACTGACAGCTCCTTGCAAAGAAACTAGCAATCTGGCATGCAGCAAAAGGTACCATTTTCTACCTTTGTTCCACTGCTTTGTAATACAGACAGAATGTTATCACTTAACGCACACTGAAAGTTTAAACAAGAACAATCAGAATAAAATGAGCCAGTAATGCAATTTCTTGAGCTGCAAGAAACAGATAATGCTGCTGGTGGCAAAACGAGAACATCATGTACAGTGCCATTCAATTCATAGCCTGGTTACATAGTTATATGTGGGCTAAGTGTGTCCATGCCATTCTGAACATACATTGAAGTGATCATGCTTCTTCTACTTGATCAGCAGTGATGCTGTAAAAATACAACACTGCAGTGATGCAGTGCAAATTTAAAAATGTGGGCTCTAGACAGAGCAATCCCATGACCACAATACACTTATGATCACACTCATGATCCCAGTACAAACAACCCACATACTTGCAACTCACAGCCACAGTCATGTGTCTAATCTCTAGTACTCAGAGTTCTAAAGGTAATCTTTATAAAGCACTTTTCAGTCACTCAGTTTAATTCAAATCTCTCTACATTTAAATGTAATTTATGGTACTAGATCCATTTTATTCTCCAAGCCTGAAGAAGGAATTATTTAACACAAAATGCTCTCATTGATTAATAACTCTTCTTAATCAATTTATTCATTAATCACGCATTTTAAAATATAACATTTTAATAGGATTTTAACTGCTGATGTCCTTTTATACAAAATACTCTATACTTCCATCAGTAACTTCAGTTCAGAGATATCCCAGCATAAAATGTTCCATGTGCAATTAGTATCTCTCTCCCTCCTCTCCCAGATATTGGGATATGCATCCAGGATAGGGGTAGGCAGACATATGCAGCTGTCAGCAGAGACTGAAAGTGATCTGCCTCTTCCACCTCCTCTCCCTGATTTACAGCAGCATTGTACACTGGTTTGTACATAAAGCAAGCTATTTTGGGGAGGGAGGCACCACAGAATCCAGGAAGTGTCCATTGGAACAGAATGCTACTTGACACATGAACCAATTACTGTATTGTGGTGACCATTCTGAACATTCTTTATACATTCCTTCCCTCAACTGCTCCCAAACAATATATAATTTGTTCATGTGACTTTCTCAAGATGAATAGTTATACTAATGAAGTACTCTAAAAAAACCACATGGAAGAGATGATGTGACATTTCTGTAAATTGGATATTCAATCTATTACAGCAAAAAAAACAAGGTAATTAACCAACTGAATGGTTGGGCCCAACTGTCTGCTCCTACTACTGGCTAAATTAATTTCACAACGAACAGAGAAGTCAACTACCAGTAGAAGAGCTTTCAGCCCTCCTGAGAGTATTACTGCATTATAATTATAATAGCACATCAATGTAGATGGCATTTTACAGACGAGAGGACAGGCCCTATTCCAAGGGGCTCAGAACCTAAAAATAGACACTAGGCACAACAAAGAAGGGGGAGAGGATAGTAACAGCAAAAAAAGGCAAGATTATGCCATTATTTTGTGTACATGTACCTAGGCTTCATTGCAATATGGTAAAGCAACTACAGAATTGTGTAAAAGCCTGTACAGAAAAGGTGGGATTTTGGGAAACATGAGAGGAGGAATCATTTAGGTTAGTCATTTCCAAACTGTGGGTTGGGCCCACCAATGGGTCATGAGCCAATTTTAGGTGGGTGTCAAAACACCGGGAGCAACCATATTGAAAATATGGGAAGATGGGATGCTGGAAAGGGGGAGGGTTGTGTGGTTGTTTTGCATGTGTCGAGGTTGTAAATTGGCTTTTTTCTTTGTGAGTCATGTTGCTATTGGAAAATGACTGAGAAATAATCAAACTTATTGCTGCACTCTCAGGAAAGCAGCAGGCTCTGGTGTCACAATAATGGCACTTCCCGGCTTGACATCACTTCTGGTGGGTCCCAGACAGATTGTCATTCCAAAACATGGGTTCCAGTGCTAAAATGTTTGAGAACCACTGTTATATACACTTTTGGGGGGGGGGTGAATCTTAGGCTTGTGCTTTAAGACGATACAACAGTGGTTCCCAAATTGCAGATCAGGACCTACCAATTGGTCACAACAAGCTGATAGCTGACAAGGAAAATATACTGATCCCTATGAAAAGCAAAACTGAGCCACAAGTGCTTGTGAGTAGATGAAAATGCCTTGGCTCATATCAAAATCCAGGCAAAGGGTATAACAAGGCCACCAGAATGGTCCCAATCAGTGGCGTCACTAGAGCTTGCTTCACCCGGTACGGGACGTCAGCGTGTCACTCCCCATGATGGATCTCCTCCTTCCACACCAAACAGAATAAATTACAATACCATATGCACAACCTAAATGCAGTGATCACTAGGGTTGGTTTTACCCCCATCAACTTTATTTTAACTATAGTACAGGTCACTCAACAAAATTAGTAACCAACAAAAAACCCGTAGCCAATTTTATGACACTCACACAATTAAATAAGAGTTCTAGTATTAGTTCTGCTACATGGAAATGAGAACTGACTCATACTAATGATTTTTTTAAAAATCGCAATTTCTACATAAAAAAATTGTGTTTTCAGTTTTTTTCATTGAATTCCTCATAAAATTCCACATCCTCGTAAAAATCGTGATTTTTTTACATTAAAAGTTTTATTTTTGGTTTTTAGTTTTTTGGCCATACCTTTTGATAGAATAGAGATGTTACACTCCGTTTTTTTCATTGAATTCTGGGTGGAATTCCACATCTAATCGGTATACAGTATTACCATATTATGCTGTAAACTCGTGATTTTCAGAATTTGGGGTTCAGTGGTGACACCCTCCCTGAAGATGGCACCTGGGGCACTACGCCCCCCGCCCCATAGGTAGCTATGCCACTGGTTCTATATACTGCTTTTACCTGCAAATTACCAGCATTATCTCTTTTTTTGCGACACTGTCAACCTCATTTTTGTTATGCTACCTGTAAATTATATTGCCACTTTATTCTTGAGAGAATAGCACTGCTTTCCAGGGACCAGAGTGATAGAGACCTTGAACTTTCCATTAAAATCAAGAGGAAAGCTAATGTTGACTTAAAGACACAGATCCATGATAATTATGCATGGTACTTTGATCAGGTACTATTGATCACAATGTAAAATAATCAAAACTAGGTAGAGTTACCAGATACAAACTGGGATGGAGTGCCTATACCTTTAACCATAGTATAGCAGCGGGAATTTGGGCAGGTGCAACTCATCATGGAAGGATTTCAAAAGCTGCACCTGCCCAAATGGCCTCTTCTATAGAGGCACCCTGTCCCAGTTTGTATCTAGAAACCCTAATAATAGGGGAAATAGTAGCAGGGCTAAACAACCCCTAGAAGGAGATACTTTTGGTAGGAAAACAAGATAAAAATGTCCCATTGCAGATAGGCACAGTCCTTATCTGAAGCACAACTACATGCAGCTTCTATTCACAAGTTAGCTTAAACCTGTAACTACATGCTGCCCGCATTTATTGTTGGGTTTAGTTTGATCTTTAGTATTCCTGTAAGTCACTGCCTCCACAACTTAACCACTAAATACATTTACAGATGTGCCCCGGTATCCACTGTTTCAATTATCCAAGGATACCATGGATACTAGGATGCCTATTGAAAAGATAAACATCAAATCTCTTTTTTTATCTTGTTGCAGCAAAACCACTGATGCTCCTCTATCTTTAAAAAGGCATATCCAGTATCCACGGTTTCAGGTATCCATGGGGGGGGGCTGGAACAAAACCCCAGTGGATACCAGGGTATGCCTGTATTTCTGAAAAGAAATTACTTCCAGGTAAATGCGCATAGGATCATAGCCTTATCCTAGAAAGAACACTTGATTTAGATGTTGTGGGTATAATCCTTGAGGCTGAAGATGGGGGTTACATGCTTGAGGACGCAATCCTACTTTCCAGCACTAACATAGCTGTGCCAATGGGGCATGTGCTGCATCCTGCAATTGGGGGGGCAGTCAAGGATGCCTCCTCAAGGTAAGAGAATGTTTGCTCCCTTACCTCAAAGCTGCACTGCCCTTACCCCAGTGCTGAAAAGTTAGTTAGGATTGTGCCCTAAATCACAGAGGAAAGCACAGAGGAAAAACAGAAATAAAAACCAACTCCTAGCAGGCAGGAAGCTAGAACATCAGGAAGAATAGAACAAGGCAATATAGAAGGCAATTAACTCTGAACTGAAAGCCCAAAGATGTCTGTATTATATGCTTCTACACAGCTATTGTATCCAGTTTTGAATAAGCAGAATATACATTCACAACACATTACACAACAATTCAAAAATTCTTTCCACAGCATTCCTGCATTATACCACACTTCTGCTTATATCTTCTTCTAAAGACAAGAAGCTGAGAAGAAGCTGCCATTGTACAATATCTCAAAATTATAAACTTGCATATAGCAAATAATACTAATGACACGCATGCAGTCCTGAAAAACCACACTCTCTGGACCTGTGTTAAGCATCAGTCATCCAAGGTACTACAAGAGTGCTCCAATCTGCATACCCCATTAAACAAAGCCATGAAAGCAGAGCTTAGGGTAGAAATTCTGCACCCAATTTCCTTATGCCTCATGAGTATTGCCTGGGAGCTACTGATCCCCCAAAACGAAAATTGCAGACTTTGCCCTGCTAGGAGGCAAATGTTCCCAATCACAGACAGTTGTCAGAATTTTCTTTAAAATTAAGCAATGGCTGTAAAAACTAGCCCCATTCAATAAAACAATTTATGTCAAAGGGACTGATCAAAATCTATTTACCTGTCTGCTTCAGACAGTTTAGAACCCATCAAAGCTTTGTTTGAAAATAGGCTCCCAGGCCACAGAAACCCTTGTAAAAAAGACTCTGTACTTCCAAAGTGTGAAACCAGCATGTACTGTATGTACAAGTATCAGACAAAACACTCATACCCAAGAAGGCATGGAAGAGGTGCCAGAATTTATTCTGTAGAACCCTCTGAAGTTCTCCACTAACAACTTCCAGAGGAATTGCCACATAAAACTACACCTGCAAAGAGTAACAAGGAGAGTTGTGCCCTCTTCAAGTCTAACAACAAATGTGCACTAACACACTTCAAGGTGCAATGAGCCTCTCTGCTGGGTTTCCATCAAGTACCTTTACTTCTTTTAAAAAAAACCCCACCAGTATCCAGAATCTGGGGCAATCTTTTAAAAGACAGCATGACCCCTAAAAATATCCCACAACCCTATGACCAAAGGGCACTGTGCCCTCAGCACTTTCAGAGGCAGCTGGCCCTTATTTTCTTTCCATGGTGTGCAGTAGTCCGTGGGACAGAGTGTGAGTGTTTCATCCCTCCTCTCCAAAACACAGTTCCAGCATCTAGCAGTCAAGGGCAGGAGGTCAATTAAGGCACCTTTGTACACCCAGGTGTCAATCATTGCCTTGTATGCTCAATGCCATGAGGATCGCCCTCCCTCTCCTCCCCGCTCCTCGCCTCGGGGGCTCTGCTCACCTTGTGATCCAGGACACTGATGTAACCTTCCAGGGGCCGAGCAGGCAGCCCCGGTAGGCGTCGCTGGCCGCTGCTGCCCAATGGCTGCGGGCTCTCCGGCTTCTGGCTGGCTGTCACCGCCACCTGCTGCTGTTGCTGTTGGCTTTGCTCTTTCTGGCCGCCGCCGCCGCCGCCTCCTCCTCCACCACCACCACCAATGCTGCCGTACATGAGCAACAAGCTGGTGCACATGGTGGTGGTGAGCGCTAAAGACACAGCCAGCCCGTGTCGCTGCAGAGGGGACAAGGAGACACCCTGAGACCTCGCGGTGGGCGGTGGGAGAGACGAGGCGCGAGGGGGACCCGGCTGGAGACCCAAACCTCGAGGGGGCGGGAGAGGAGACGACCAGCCAGGGTCCCAGGTCGCAGCCCCCTTCGCTTCTCCCTGCCAGCCGGCACAGCTTTCCTCAGCCGTCGCCTCCTCCTTGCTGCCCCATTTCCCGCCCCTTCCAACCCAGGAGCGAGGCTGTCGCGAAGAAAGCCCCAACAACACCTCCAGTGTGGGGTGGGGGAGGGGGCAATCAGCCCCGCTCGGGTTCGCCCTCAGGCAAGGCGGGGCGCTCCGCCTTCCCCCAAGGGCACGGCCTTTCGAGGGACCCCACGCAAGTTCCCGTCCTTCGGGAAGAAACGGGGGGGAGGGCTGATGTTTTGTAGCCAGGGCTTGCTTGGGAAGTTTGACTTCTGCGAGGGTTGGCGCTTTCTTCGGCCCGAGAAATGGTCGACGGGCTGCCGGGGGCGGGCGGACCGCCCCTTCTTCGGGTGCTCTGCTGACATTTGGCCTGGGTGGGAGGGGGCGATCTATGGCACCCTTGCAAGTTCCAAGCCCAGGAAAAAGTGCAGCTAGTTATTAAAACGAATCTCACACTCGCCCTCTCCTCACTTTCTCCCCTCCTTAGTCCGTTTCCCAACCCCTTTCTTGGCTTCCCTTCTCCAGGTGCCTTTACTTATTTTGTTCCTGGTTTCCATTCCTTTCTCCTCCCCCCCCCCTTGGCTTGTGCATTTCAAAACGCCTGCTCGGAATTCTTGCACGAAGCCCCAGAGTTCACATCAGCCTCAGCCCTTCCTAGCCCACCGGGATGTTTTTGGTTTCTCCCTCCACCCCCCCCCCCCCGCACTCACCCCGCGCTGCATGCTCTTGCCCTCGCTCGCCAAATGCAACTACCACATGCAGCCAAGAAAGGCGGGCTGAAAGTTCTTCGCCCCTTCTTCCTGCAGGTCATTTAGCGCCGTTAGCGAAATAGCCCTCAAATCCACCGGACTAGCTGCACGCCCAGGCCAGGCTGAAATAACAACCCCAAACCCGATCACAGACCCTCCTCCAATTGCCCCGCCAGATCGGGTGGTCTCGTTTCAGGTACCCGGAGGTGATCTGGGCACATTAGTTCCTGCCATGGACTTACCATCAGCGTCTTCATGTTTGTGCACCTTCTTTATGCCGCGATCTCACGCTACAGCATCAGAAGCCACTTTTTCCTCTAAGGTTTCCATTGCGAAGAAGCCAGTGACATGTTTCTTGCCGGAGACTGGGAGCGAAGAATCCAAAGCCAGGGGCAGAATCAAGCCAACCTTGAGCTGCTGTACGAAGCACGGCTGTTACAGAGATTAGAGACAGAATTAAAACTGGACCCTTTTAGAGTCTCCCAGTGATCTGCACAAGTACCGCCTGCCGTCGCCTTCTGGGTCCTAAACTACGCTGGTTCAACTCTCTCCTCCGGTTCAGACACAATTTCAAGCTCTGTTGAAAGTTAACAGTTGCTTTTCCATTTAGCTGTTTTAAAATCTGATTTTATTAGGTACTTCTGTTTCTTTATGAAAAGGGAAAAAATAAGTCATCCCAGAAGACAGAGGTAGGAAATCAATATGCAAAAATATCTGCGGTATGACACTCACTGCTGTACAATGTCATAGAATCAGTGGGTGGTCTTCTGATCAATAGAAATGATATGTTTTGAAAAAATAATAACGTTACACACTTGCAGGACACCAGTAATACCAATTTTACCCTTTTAAAAACAAAAATTATGTTTGAAACACAATCATTGAATATTATGTTTTTAAAGATTCATCACCTTCTGTGAGAATTGAGGTTTCTGTCTGCCCAATCCCATGAATGTCTACTTCGAATTCTCGTTATAGTCAATGAGCCTTACTCCCAGTTAAGTGTGGATAGGATTACAGCCTCTCTCTCTCTCTCTCTCTCTCTCTCTCTCTCTCTCTCTCTCTCTCTCTCTCTCTGTGTGTGTGTGTGTGTGTGTGTGTGTGTGTGTGCATGCTTTAGGAATCCTTTTCATTAAAAGATTGTGCTTTTCATCAATAATATAATTTCTATTCATTTTAACTTCTTTTTAAATATTTCCACATTCTGTTTCTGGAGCTCAGTTATTGCACTTTTTGGTATCTTCGTGGTCTCATGATATATATCAATGTCATATCTTATCATCCCCATCCTATCATGCCTATCATCCTTCCAGTGTAACAGTATTCATACAATATCATATATCATATTCTATCATCTTTAAAATGCCAAGTAATGCAAATTCTAGATAGTGCCTATCTCTGTAATTTGTTGTTGTGGCTGCTGCTGCTTTTTTTATAAATAGGCTCCAGGTTTCTTTTCCTCAGTGTTGCTGAATTAATATATAAAACTTTTAAAAAGTAGCTTATTGCTCCAAGGATCCCACATTTAAATGGGGGCCCTTCAAAGCAACCCCATTTCCAGGTTGGTTTCTTATGAAGTGATTACAATGACAGGATGGTATGCTTAAAATGATACATGTCCTGATTATGAACAAAATACTCTCCAAAAAGGATGCAGAAAACAGTTTCTGTAATATATTGTATCACATCTAATCTATTGCCTGTACAGTATCAAAGACTGCATTAAGGAAAAAAAAACTATCAGCATTCTAACGCATCCATGGTTGCAAATGATGCCTTTCTCAAGGCTTTAATGTCATTAAAATCCATTTTTCATCTTTACTAATTCACTCATGAACTAACAGTGGAACAAGTACTGTCTACAGTATGTCTCAGAAATAGCACAGTAATTTTTTTAAGAATATAAAAACTGATTATTAGACATGATACTTCAGCGATGACATAGGAAACACTTTTTATCTTTTTTCAAAGACACATTAAATGTTCTTGCAGTTTATTCAGTGAGTGTTTTAGATCTGAATAGTAGTACTGGTTGTTCAGAAAAAATGAGAAGAATTGTATCAGGCACTGATAATTCTTTGTCATATGATCTCACCTAGCACTCAAATTAGTGGAACATAGAGACCAATTTGATTAATCATTGAAAGCAAATTCAGTGTGGTTCTCCAAGTTTTCCCGCAATAGGCTACAAACAACAGCTAATGCATTTTCCACTATTTTCTCTTCTGTTACCAGCCAGCAGGTTGACCAATTTTTCATATATCATCCCATGCCAAATCAACCATCATATTTATGATTTAGGCTCATAATTGTATGTTGGACATCTGTTACACAGTATGTCTAACCAAGTCATCAAGCATATGAGTTGGGGTGATAGCTAACTAGAGAGACTTGCTGAGTCTACTGATTAAGTGGCCAAGCTAAATTTTGTAATTTAATGCTGAGCTTGCCTTGACTCATGTCCAGTCATCTGATTCTCAGATATTTAATTAGATTACAATGATGGTCATAGTAACCCTTGGCAACCAAATTGGTACTATTACAAATAGTGCAGTGTAAATCCTGCAATAGTTTTTATGTGTAGATATGATCTATCAAGGGAAATTTATAACCAATTGGAAAACAACCAAGTTAGTACAATTGTTAAGGCCTCAAGAATTAAGCTTTTTAGTTCCGTATGTGCTTATTTTACAATATTTGAGTACATGTATGGACATACGGAAAAATGAACAAACACATTACACTTAATAATTAGATTCGCAGGAAACTGGAATATAGACTGAGTTCATAAACACTTAATTGACTTGGAAACAAGTCAATAAACCATTTTTAAGAGTTCAACTAACTTGCTGGGTTCAGTAGGAAGTGAATCATGGCTGTTGTAATTCCTTTTAAAATGCAAGGGACACTGAAATGATTATTTTCTGTTCATAATTATGCCAGAATCCTCAAGCAAATAGTTGCTGACAGCCTTGCTTGACACCTAGTCTATGTTACATCTTACTATATTAATAAGAAAATTTTGCTAATTCATAGTGTATCACTCCCTAAAACAAAGAGGCTATGTTTGAAATGCATCCATGTTTTAAAAAAACAATGTCAGAGTCAGGCGGCAATCCTATCCACACTTACCTGGGAGTAAGCTCCATTGACTATAATCAATCAATCAATCAATCAATCAATCAATCAATCAGTAGGTACTTATATACCACTTTTCAACACAGGTTTACACAGGCAAATAGTAATACGAAAATTAAATGGCTCCCTGACCCAAAAGGGCTCACAATCTTAAAAAATGCAGAACACCTCCAGCAACATCCACCAGAACAGACACTGTGCAGGGACAATTACTCTCCCCCTGCTAAATATAAGAGGAACACCACGTGAAAAGTGCCTCTTGCCCAGTTAGCAGGGATTATAAAGGGACTTACAGTAGGTTTGATTGGACATGCATAGGATTGGGCTCTCAGTCTCCTTATACCATGTGTACCTCAGGAAAACCATCTTTCTGAGGTACACTTGAGGTTTTAAAAAGAGAGCATCCCCAAGTTCGGTACAGGTGTATCTGTTAAAATGTATAAAATATGAATTACATTCCTCATTGTAATATATAATTGGTCTTCATTCCCTAATGGAAATCAAAATATTCCTTGCCCATCTGAATTGCTCAGAGCAGACACTGAATTCTTGGGTAGGCTCTCATCCAAGTACTGCTTGGATTTGGTGTCCAGATTTGCTTAGCTTCCGCCGTGAAACTGTCTCATGGGACTATGTAGTGAAAATTGAGATAGAAATGGAAAAAGAAATTGTCCAGAGTTCAGAACACCTTTTCAGGGACGTTGTTTGTGAATCATCATAGTTCTCACTGATATGGTAGGGCTCACACACAAATGAATGCTCCTCTGTCAAAGTTGTCAAGGTATTCCTGAAGATATTTTTTCGCAGCATGATGTAATGTTGAAAATTCCAGGAAGCCCTGTTAAAATGGCTCCAGGATTGTTTTCAGTAGTCACCCTGATGCCAATTTCTGGAGATTCCAGGCCAATCCTGCAAGATTGGCAATCCTATCCTCAATACAATGCAATACAATCCTTCCAAAGAGCGAATTTACATGTTAGTGAGAAGACTAGACAAGAAATTTTCGGGATGCTAGCCACTGAGCAATCTGCTCTTCAATTCTCTTCTTATTCACTGCTAAAGGAAAAAGGAAAGATAAAAACAGACCCACATTGGTATTGCTGCCTCGATGCCCCCCTGGGTCCTTATGAAAAGGTATGGGGAAGGGGAGGTAGATCCAGCCTCTTCATTTCTCCTCTGTGTGGCACTGTTTAAAATAAACGGAAAGAGCAAAGCATGCTGGGCTCTGTGCCCAGGACTGACCAAAGGAAGAGCAAAGTGGCAGGACTGTAGATAAGGGTGTTGCAGTTTCACATCTCACAGTCCAGAACTGGTTGAAACTGG
>JAJKFI010012347.1:0-17986 GCA_029204185.1 Lerista edwardsae | reverse complement strand
GTGTGTGTGTGTGTGTGTGTGTGTGTGTGTGTGTGTGTGTGTGTGTGAACACTGTTGTCATTTTGGCATCATCAGAAAGTAAGGTTAGTGGGAGGGAAACAGCACCAATCACAGAAAACTCCATGGGAAACCATGGTTACTTTTCTTACTATTTGCTTTCTCTTCCTACTATTTGCCTACTACTAGTTTCAAGAGAAGACCAAGTATTCTATGAGGAGGCATCAAGTGCCTTGGCAGCCAATCAAAAAGACTACATCTATGGTTTTCAAAGTTTCTAGCACTGGGACCAACTGTCCAGGACCCACCGGATGTGATGTCATGGCCAGAAGTGCTGTCATTGTGACACCAAAGCCTGCTGCTTTCCTGAGAATGCAGCAATAAGCTATTTCTCAGCCATTTTTCAATAGTAAAATGAATCAGAATGAAAAGCGCCTATTTGCAACCTTGACACAAACAAAACAACCACCCAGCCCTCTCCCGCATCCCATTTTCCCATATTTTCAGTATGGCTAGGTGATTTGCAACCCACCTGAAATTGGCTCATGACCCACTTGATGGGCCCTGACCCATAGTTTGGGATCCAGTGGCCTAGGTTTCCCTCCATATAAAACTTTTGCTGTGATCTTTATTATTAACCATTACAATTCTAATCTAGTCCCACTGATTTTTGCAGAATTGATTTTTACGTGGATTTATGTTGGGTCAGAACATGACTTGGCAATTCTAAGTACACTTACTTGGGAGAAACTTTCTTGAAGGGTGCAATCCTAAGACTAGCTAGATCTCTCTGTACTTCACTTCATTGGAGACTTGCTAGTTTATATGAGCCAAGGGATTGACTTCCTGTTTTTCATGAGTAATGTACTGAAGTTTTTTTTAAATAAAGGGTTGTCTGCTGACTAATTTAAGAAGCCTTCATAGTTGTGTAGCATTTTTCACCTTGAAAAATGGATGTGCTTAGAAGACATACACCCCAACAAAATGAGCTTTACATCATTCTCTAGGCTGAACAAATTTTGGCTCTGTCTCTGTGGACCAATGGAGTGTGCAAAGTCAAATGGCTTCCCTACCCAACTGTTTTCAGTGAGTCTTTCTCATGTGCAGCCTTCCCTGGATTCTCCCGATAAGCATACTAAAATTTCAGAGTGCAAAGGGCCAATTTCATATTCAGTAATACCAAGTTTTCATTTCATAGCAGATCTTCTTCCCTTGAGATATTACTGACACTCAAAATGTAATTTTCCAACTCCTTCCTTCAAGCAACAAGTAGGTAACTGGCAGAATAAATGCTCTGTCTGCTGGATCTCTGAGCCACATGGGTGATATTTAGTGACTGATTGGGGAGGCCTTAATGTTGCATCTCATTTGGATTTTGCTTGTGTGTCTCCCAAGCTAGCCTATTTCACACAATAGGCTCTCAGTCACAGCTTTTCGGAGAAGCCTCAAAACATACCTAATTTGTCTGGCATTTGGATAATGGGTGGATGTTTGCCTCTGGAATAATGCTGCAGCTTGACTGGTCCCTTGGACAACTTTGCTCCCCCCCCCAATGGACTAACAAGATGTTTTGGGTCTTGTCCCATTTTAAATGTTTTGTGTATGCTTGAGTTTTAATGCAATGGTTCTCAAACTAGTACCCCCTTTTCAGAATGATAATCTGTCCAGGACCCACTGAAAGTGATATCATGGCTGGAAGGGCTGTCATTGTGCTACCTGAGCCTGCTGCTTTCCTGAGAATGCAGCAATCAGTTGGGGGATTTCTCAGCCATTTTCCAATAGCAAAGTGAACCAGAAAGAGAAAAAGCCTATTTACAACTTTGACAAGCAAAACAACCACTCAGCCTGCTCACTTTCCAGTATTCCCTCTTCCCATATTTCTGTCTGGAAACCCAATGTTGTGTTGTGAAAGGTGCACCCACTTATTCCCTAGTAAGTGCAGGGAGTAGAAGTCCTTGGACAATGTCAGTAGCACGTGAAAGGGACTGTAATCATAGTTAGATGCATCAGGGAAGGATTTTATTTTACTTTGTTACTCTTTTCCTTCCAAAGCAGTTTGTAAATTTCATCAGTTAGCTGAATGATGTTTTGAAAGTGTGTGTGTGTGGGGGGGTAATGTATGCATTTTCCTGTTGAGCAGCACATGAGCTCTATCTCCTGGGTGCTACTAGTTACTGTACCTAATTTGGTCAAGCTTTTCTTTGTGTCCATCCAGCCAAATTCAGGCACTTTCCTTCAGTCTGTTTGGACCTGTTCTATCTTCTGCCCCCACAATTTGGTTTACAGTGTAATCCTATAGACCATGCGCTTAGTACTGATGCAGGGTCGCCAATCTGCACCCCCACATCAGCATTCGAGCAACAGGACCGCTGGCCCTGCTATGCCCATGCTGAGCCTCTCTCGCGCTGACTGAAGCCAGTCGACGCGAGGGAGGCTCCATGCTGCACGGCACGGGGATTGGAGGCACGGGGATTGGAGGCACGGGGCATTGGAGGGATGGCACGGGGATTGGAAGCGGCACGGGGATTGGAGGGAGGGAGGCAGGCAGGGGCGGGACTTGGGTGGGCTTGAGAGGTGGCCATACGGTCACCTCCTAAGCCCATCCGTGAGGCAGCAAGACCCCGATTTGGGCCGCGTGGTTTCCTCGGATCTGTGCCTGCTCTTTAGCGGGCGCAGATCCGAGGAGCACATAGGGGGGGTTGGAGCCTCCCCTATGGTAAGAGAGCGCACACTCCCTTGCTGGGGGAGGCTCCAGCCTCACCTATACTGCACTGGGATATGACATTGGCCGGCCGGCCTCGCCATTCCAGCACAGTATAGAATTGTGCCCTCAATGTCCTTCCTTTAGGATTTTTAATAAATTAGTTACATTTTGACTCTTGCCTTGCTAGTCCATGTTCATGGGTAAGTCTCCTTCACACCACCACTGTGGTTTTGATTTTTAATAATAGCCCCTGAGGATCAGGGCTTTCCTGGGAGAGGTGATTTTCACAGATGGCCCAGTGAAAAAGGACAGTAGGCAGCAGGAAGAGTTGTATGAGTGCCAACTGGCAGGCCCCAGGCTCCTTGGTCTGCTTGCCTTCTCCCAGGACCCAAAGGAGGACCCAAAATAGTGATTTAAATTTTTGTTATGTGGGCATAACCAGTGGTGTCATCCAAATGATTTAGGAACAGGTACTCACTTTTGATTGGCACTTGTCGGGGTCCGCCCACCGGAAGTGACGTCATAAGCCGGAAGGGATGTCGTGGCAGGAAGCGCCAGGCCGGCCAGCAAGGAGCAGGAGGTGGGGGAACGGGTGCCCACCAGGCCGCACGTCCACGTGGGCGCCCAACCGAGCGCTGGGCCGGCCAGCAAAGAGCAGGAGGGGGAACGGGCGACCAAAAAAAGACCGCATGGGGGCTGGGGCTGGGGGGAGGCTGCAGATCCGGGACGCTGGATCTGCGTGGCTGGAGGGAGCGGGAGCCCCAGGCAGCCTACCTTCTCACACTTGCTGTCTTATTCCCGGGTCTCCCTCGCTGCTGCTGCTGCCGCCTCCTATCCTCTCACTCTGCTGCTGCCGCTGCCACTGCCACCACCATGCTGGCTGGCTGCCTGCCTGCCTCCTCACAGAAAGTGCAGGCAACAGCTGCGGGCGTGCAGTACGCATGCGCAGCTGCAGAGCCAACCAGCCGACGGGGCCAGCTTCGAGTGGGCGGGGCCAGCTCAACTTCTAGGAACCGGTACTCGTGTAGTGGTGCATAGTGGGTGCATGACATCACTGGGCATATCTCAACTTAGTGGTGTCTCTAGTGGGTATGGGGGTGCTGACTGTACCAGGTGACACCACTAAACTGTGGAAATGTTGGTAATTTTGAATAATACCATCCTGTAATAGATCATGTGATAGGCAGTTTAATGCAGAATGCAGTGAAGCACACCACGCTGAAATTTCTGTATTCTGTCAAAAGCTATAGCCAAATAACAAAAAAGGAAAACGCGACTGCTTTATGAATCAATCAGCTCTTGTACTGGGTGATGCAAACCCTAGTGACGCCTCTCTCAACCCCTTATCTCCTCCTTGCTGCCTGCTTCCTTGCCCAACTGACATCACTTCAGAACAAGTTGGGTTCCCAGCATGCTCTGTCCAACCTGTTTGTTTGGAGAAGTGGCCAGATAGGAAGAAGAAGGCTGCAGAAGTAAAGGTAAGGCTGGGTTGCTCCCCCTCTGCTGCTTCCTTGTCCACCTAAGCCACTTCTTCAAACAAACAGGCAGGGTAGAGGGTGCTGAGAATGGAGTTCTCAGTTCTTTGCCCGGAAGGGGCGTGATCAGAGCAGGCGCACAATGGCCCTCTGTTGCTTCTTTTTCCAGCCCTGCTACTGCAATTGCTTCTGGTAGCAGCACTGGACAAGAAGATGATCTACTGCTGCCCCAACCCTTGCCCAAAGCAACACATTTAATTTCAGTGTGTATTATAAAGGTAGGGCCAACCTTAGGGTGATTTTTCCCAGTGTCCTCACATTGGGCCCCATGCTTCCCCCCCCCCCATACTGGACTGGCGGATGGATTTCCTGCTGCCATAGCCGGCATCTCGGTGATTAGAGTGTGGCGCAGAAAGTGGAGTGTCACCTCCTGTGGGCCTGCCTACCCACCCCTGAGTCTGTATGGTCCAAAACGGGCCTCCCAGAAGCAGTTAGCGGTGACGCCATCATGTCACTGCTATTTCTGGGTGCCACACTTCACACACGGCACCACAAGTGTCTGGCTTGACAAGGTTGCAATTGCGACAGCTATCTGTGTGGGAAGGGAGGGGGGTCCCTGCACAAATTCTCAGAATTGGGCCCCACTGTTCCTGGGGCTGGCCCTGGTGAGGATTGGAGAACAGGGTAAAGTGAATGGGTAGCTGGTGGGCATCAGAGTTGGCAGCCTAGTGTAGGGTGCAAGGTATTCCTTGTTAGTTTGTCACCCCCTCCAGCCTGTTGCTTGATGCAACCGCTTCACTTGCCTCATGGGTGTCCCAGCCCTACGTATACACCAGGGGGGTTCAAATCTTTTTTTGCTGTAAAGTGTTCAGAACCAATAAATCCCTTCTATCCCCAATAAATCAGAGGGCAAAGATATGATATATTTATCAGTCTCTCACCCCACACTCATAACCTTCTTCCGTGTGCTGTACATACCCTTTTCAGCACATGATCTGTGATGTTCCTATATACCATTCTATAATATCCCCCTGCCATAGACACCAAACCCTTGTAATAACTCATAGGAAAAAAAGTTTAAGCATGAATATGTAGGTCTGTATGAAGGAGGTAGCTTATGGTTTTCCATGTATCAGGCAATACAATCAAGCATCCAATTTATATACTTTCAAAATCCATAAACTGGAAAAGCATTGTTTAAATTGGAGCAGCATTTGGAAAATGCAAGTGAACCTATAAAGTATAATCTGATTAAACACTTCGCTCATATTCAGAATTGGTTTAGAAATTATTGGCAATAGTTGCCTAACCTCCTTTGCCTTTGGTTATTGCAAATGTTGATAGTGATTCAACAATATGAGTTTCTGGGAAATCTATATAAGAATGAAAATATCTGCCATTAAGCATAGATCATAGCTGTTTGAGAAATATTTGCTCTTATCATTGGCCGCTTTGATTGGTCTTTTAAAACGAAGTGGAATATAAATACATAGATTGAACTGGAATGAATTTATCTGATTCTTATTTTTCTGAAAGTTCATAGATAATACAATTTTTATGTTTTTGTACAAAACAAAACCAGCAGCACTTTTCAAATTTAATCCTGACTTTCAAGATGAATTTTTTTCATATAATTATTTTAAAGTTATGCCACTCTGATAAGCCCTGCTTGAAACTACCATTGAGTTAATTCCACTGAAGTTATCTTTGAACTGCAAATGTCAAAAGAGGTTCTATATTTGTCTGAGCACAATTTATCACAATCCTTGTAAACAGAAATTAAGAAAAGCTTCAAGGACTAAAAACATTCCTTCCGACCCTCAAAGGCTGCAACTGCAGGAAACGGAATGGTAGACTAAATGCTGATGGTCTGATCCAGTAGTATAGGGCTTTTCTTATGATGCTAGTAACTGCAGGCTCTATAAATACCCAGTAAGACTCATAACTGCTACAGTTACAGAAATAATTATTATTGTTTCAAGACTATGCCACATATTTTATCACACACAGATGCTACTGATCATTATAAGAATCCCAAAGCTATTTTCCTTGCAAAAAATTTTTTACAGAAGCAGTTGGGGAAATATACCCACAAACATATGATTCACAAAATTCCCAAGCAGAAGCATCACCCTATGAAATATTTAATTTAGGGATGAGTGAACTCTCTCAGTATGCTTTGAAATGAATTCTTTATATTCATTTAATTAAACAAAAAAATACAGTCCAATCATGTGTGGTGCTATGTATTACATAAAGAAACATCAAATAATTACAAAAATGAAAAATGAGTACAGTAAACTCAGATTTTGTCAAGCATTTGTGAATGCTGGTGTGTCACTCCAAACGTTGTGGTGTGTCACCTTTGACACGTGTGTCATAGGTTCGTCATCACTGGTGAGGAGGAAGAGAAGATTGCACTTCATTAGAACAAAGTTTCTGACATGTTGTATTCTTCGTTGACTTTCCTACATTTGAGTAATTAGATTTCTCTTTGTCAAATGGACACTAACGAGGATGTCTTTTGTCTTGGCTTTGGCTCAGTGACTAATTGTAGGACTGCAGGGGCACAGATATTAATTGAGTACTCAAAGTAGTATGTCAGATGCGGTTCCCTCCATTTTTGTTGTTCATTCCAAGAACAACAGCTTCACCTGCCTACAGGGGAGTACAAAGCAAGAGCCAGATCTCATTTCAGGATAGCAATTTGCTCCATGACAGATCTCTCTCTCTCTCTCTCTCTCAGTTCTCTCAATCCCCTGCCCCCCGCTTGCCAGTCATGGAGGAGGATTGCCTCTACCCCTTCTATGTACCATCACAAAGGAGCTGGGAAGATTGTCCTATGCAGTGGAGGCTGTGGAAATATATGGTTGGGGGATGTGATTAGCAGTGTAAAAAGTGATGTCATGCAGGGGGTACGCGGGGGTACGCGAGTACCGGTTTCTAGGATTACGGCTGGCCCCGCCCATTCGCCCGCCCACCTGTCGACTCCGCCCCCTGCAACGTTTGAATTTCCTGCACGTTCTCAGAGCCAGGCAGGCAGGCATGCAGTGAGCGGAGCCTTGCCTTGCCTTGTCACTGAAAAATGAGCTGCTCTGGGGTTTTGGAACTGTTGGGTCACTTTAACATGATGCCAGACCTCCTTAACATGTTCTGGGGGTGCTGTGGAATACTGTTGCAACTGTTGGATCAGTTTAAAATTGTCTGAGGCCTCAAAAAGGGCTTTTTTCATGTCACTTCCTGCCATGACATCACTTCCGGCTTATGACATCACTTCCGGTGGGCGGGTCCCGACACATGCCAATCAAAAGTGAGTACCTGTTCTTAAATCATTTAGATGACACCACTGAGTGTAATCCTATTCATATCTACTCAGGAGTAAATCCCATTGTGTTCAATGAGTGTGTATAAGCTAGAAGACTGAGTTTTCTATGCCAGTGGCCTTCAACCTTTTTCGTGCCACAACCCCAATATACAAATAAAATATGAGACTAGTGATCCAACGGCCGACCCTGCCCCCTCCTTCCACCCTATCTACCCAGTCCTGTCACCACCCACTCCCCACTCTCAGCACTGTTCAGCACTGTAACCTAATATTCTTTTGAGAGAGAGCAGAAAAAGCTACCATGAAGCCTGGCACTAGGAAAGCTATGCCTGCTAAGAACCTGAGAAGAACTGGGACACCATCTCCTGTTACCTGAAGGGGTGCACCAGATGCCTCCCTCTTTACCTGGTGGTGCTCTAGTCAAGTGGTCTTCAATCGTTTTCATTCCATAAGTTGCCGCGACCCCACAACTGAGCTTTGCAACCCCACTGGAGTCCCAACCCCAAGACTGAAGAACAGTGTTCTGTGCAATGCTTTGAAGGGTAGCTAAGTGTGACATCTGAGGGTACTTTGAAATGGGGAACTGAACAGTAGTATTTATAACAGCAGGCTTAAAAGTGTGAAATTATTTGAAGAGAGCCAGGAAAAAAGCTGCCAGGCAAATACCGGAAGGCTTTGAGAAAGGGAATTGTAAATGGCTGGAAAACCAAAAGTTTCTCTGATTAGCTGAGGTTTGGTAATTCTTGGGATCTTCCATGATTTTT
This sequence comes from Lerista edwardsae, assembly GCA_029204185.1. Classification (NCBI taxonomy): domain Eukaryota; kingdom Metazoa; phylum Chordata; class Lepidosauria; order Squamata; family Scincidae; genus Lerista; species Lerista edwardsae. The sequence goes on along the minus strand of JAJKFI010012347.1, from coordinate 9,721 downwards.
ACTTGGCCTTCCTTCTTGTCTATGCTGAGCTTCTGGAGGAGTGGTGAAGTGCAGACTGATGGGGAGATGAAAGCAGGAAGAATCCAACATCTGCAGATTAGCAGGCAGATTAGCCTTGATAGTCTTGAGGGGCAGGGGTGAGGTGTAAAAGCATGGAGTTGGCACACCATGTGACCAAGGCTTGGGACACCCCAAATTAATGGGCCTCTTGGTGACCTTCATGACATTGTCTCTAGATCATATTTGTTGGTTTGCTTATTTAAGGCACTTATGCCCCTCACAGTGGGATGCCCAAGGCATCATAAATAAAATCACACATAAAACAAATACCACAAAACACCAACAGACAAATTAATGCTTCAAAAAATATCCAAAGAAAAACAAGGATGAATCAAGGCAACTATAGAAGCAGCATCTCTATATTGCAAGCTGCAGAATATAATTCACTAGTGAAATCATCAAAATTACATTATACCGCATGAAATCAGCAATTAAATGTACTGAAATACTACCCTGCAAAACACCCCCAATACCCACCGATAATGAAAATGCTGCTTGAAATGAGTGCGTTTCTAGGCCCCATTGAAATACATCAAGGAAGAACTTTGCTTTCAAGGCATTAGGGAAGGAATTCTGTATATATGAGTACTGGGCATGTTCAGGAGTCCAGTGATGCAGTTGAAGTAACCCTGAATGATGGGTGCATAGATGGGAGACCAACAGGGAATCTCATGCATACTAGTCTGAGATCCCCAAATAAAAGAAAATGTCAGATATAAATGAAAGATGAGTCTTAGAAATATACATTTATAAGTAAAATCAACTTTGTGTCAGCATTTGCAGAATTTCTTCCAGAATTCGTTTCCTAGCGCTTGCCTGACGAATCTATCTTTTATTTCTGGACATTCGTAAGGGAGAGGGGAAATCATCTTACAAATTCAAAATACTTACAGAAATGTTTGTTTATATTGTCAAATTTTGTTTCCATTCTCCCACAATACCCAAGGCAGCTTAAAATCAACATAAAAATCAATTGTCAATTAAAACACTAAATGGCACAACAGCATCATGTTAGAATCCAACAAACATCCACAGCTAAGAGGTACACTCATCACACAATTGTGTAACGGAATCAGAGAAGACAGTCAATGTGTCTTTGTGTCTGAATAATGATCGTGCTGGGGCTACGCAGGCCTCCCGTGGAATACTGAGACAGGGCTCTTTCCTGCTGCTACATGCCTCACCTCTGTGTGGAGAGACACTCATAAAAGCCTGGTTTAAAAAAAAAAAATCAAAGAGAACAGACAGGGTGGATGGGAGCAGGAGGTCCTTCGGACGTCATGGTTCCAGGCTTGTTTAAGGTTGTATGCACTAAAACCAGCTCTTAGAATTGCACCCAGAAATGGGCTGGAAGCCCATGCAGATCTTTGAGCACAGAACCCGGTTAACAATCTTGCCATCTGCTCTGAACCAGTGGACATTTCCAAGGGCCAAAGCATCACACGACATTAAATGCATCATTGCATAACTGGAGGCTTGCTTCTACTCACAAGTAGCAACTGCCTGGGGGGTGCTATCTGGATTGAGGCCCCATGTTGTGGTGGTAATGTTACTTTTCTGCCATTACAGGCATGCCCCAGTATCCACTGATTCGACATAGATGGTTTCAGTTATCCACGGATACCATGCATAAAATGGGACTCCTTTTAAAAAAAATAGGGGAACATTAAACAAATCTCTTTTTTTTAACCTTATTGCAGCAAAATCACTGATGTTCCTTTGTCTTTAAAAAGGCATCCCCAGTATCCGCGGTTTCACGTATCCACGGTGGGGTTTCGAATTGAACCCCCGCGGATAGCCAGGCATGCCTGTATTTTTCACTGAAAATCACTCCATGAAACCGTTATTTAGTTCCCAGAGGGCCATTTGTTATGGGATCTATTAGTACAATCAGTGTGGTGTTCTCGGAGTCCTCTTTACTGAAAAGTAATTCCAAAAAAATCTGTTCCATACACCAATGAATATGAACATGTGCCAAGATGGCATTTTTGAGGTTAAATAGAGGGATTATTTTTCAGCCGGAGCATGTTATGCCCTTACCGCGGTGGCACGGTCCTGATCCTGTCATGCCCCTGTTACTTGAGAGCAGGAGCAAGGCTCAAACTACACTCTGACACATTCAACATTACATGTAGTTGTGTTCTGAATAGCCTTCAAGCCCCCACATAAGGTGCATTGTACTAATTAACCAAAGCCCTGGTCAAATGTTATTCTTTCATGTTTTCCTGTACATGTGGAAAGGAAAGGAGAGTGTGCCTGCAAGCCCTGCCCCAATTGATGATACATTTGTCAAGCCCTTCCTTGCCAGTATTGTAGCTAGAGAGGGGCAAAATGGTAAGCACTGCAGGGGCTGCAATGCGCTGTATAGGAAGCCCCTCCCACTCACTGACAGAGCCAATTTGGGCAGCAAGGACAACACACAGGAGATGCTTTTTGGTTTGGCAAACACCGGTGCCTTGCCATTGAACAACTCCAGTGGCATCTTGGAGGGGCCACTTATACAGCGTGTTGTGGCTCCTGCAGTACTTACCATTTCCCCCCCCTCGAGCTATGCTACTGCTCCTTGCCCTTATGTGTGCAGCCATAACTTTGCGCAGCAATAACTGCCAAGCATGGGGAGGCAGGCAGGTCTTTGTGATTGCACTACTGGCAGGCAGTGGGGCCTTCCAGCATGCTGTCCCTGACCCTGTGCACCTCCCCCCCCATGCACAAGCATGTGCAGGGGATAACAATGTGTGTCTATGAACAAGACTCAGAGCACAATTCTAACCTGGAGTTAAGACGGCACAGTTAGGCCAGCAAAGTTTGATCGGGACAAGGCCACTGTAAAGCGAGTTTGGACCACTCTCGGAGTCAGGGAGGCTGGCACACATCCACAGGCGTCATCCAGGTGGAACATCCCGGTACGCCGTTCCGCTAGTTCTGCAGTTGGCCCGGGCCGTGCCACCTCTCCGGAGGACGGGCGAGCTGCTGCTGGGCCCACCCTCCCTCCCTTGCGTCCCGAATCGCTCTAAAATGGAGTGATTCGGGCGCAGTGAGGCTTGGGGAGGCGTGGCAGCCCTCCACCATTGGAGCGGAGGGCTGTCAATCATCCGGGCGTTCCGGTTCTTGGTGCGCCTGGATGACATCACTGCACACATCTATTTGCTGGCCTCTCTGCCTCCAAGAGTAGTCCAAACTTACTTTACGGTGTCCCTTGGGCTGGCCAAACTTTGCTGGCCTAACTCCAGGTTAGGATTATGCTCTCAAACATGCTGCCAAAAATGGATACAGTATATTACTGATGAAGTATAACAGCATTATGTCCCTTGCTTTGCTTCTCAATGCCCTCCCTCTCAATGCCCTCCTCTTACAATGTTGAGAAGTAGAAGGAGGTTGCCAGTGTGCCGATCATAAAAGAACGCATGTCCTACACCATCTGGATTCACAGTAGCAATATATTCAATGCACTTGTAAACCTTTGGTCCCTTTGGCTATGGCCCAATCACAACAATTAAACATAGCTCTGTTAACAGATGCTTGTAAAAGCTGCAGGATGTTCAATCCCTTTGAAAACCTGGCCAAATGTGAATAATTTAGCATAAAGGAGAACAACACATGTTCGACTGCTATCCACCTGAGATATTTTTTAGCAAGAATGCAGCATGCTGCTCAGCTGAAGACTTCACAATATTATAGCAATATAAGGGCCCAATCTTATCCATCTTTTCCAGCAACTATGCAGCCGCAATGCAGCAACAAAGTTAAGGAACAAATGTTCCCTTAACTTGAGGAGGTCTCCATGACTTGCCCTCCACCACAGAATATGACACACATCCCGTTGGGATGGCTACATCAGGGCTGGAAAACAGGACAAGATTTGGCCCTAAGTTCCATCCACGTTGCATTCCCAGAGTCCTCCATATTGAGACGCAATTCCAAAGAAACTTGTGGAAAACCCCAAGATAGATAAATCACTCTAAAAATCATTAAGGAGAGTTTTTCAAAGATCCCACTGTATAGAATCAGCCTCAGTCTGGGCAATGATATCCTTATTAACTCCACCATTTTCTTATTAACAGCTTTTAGTACTTTCATTAGCATCTATAGTGTGGAAGAAAAATTTTGTTACGATGAAATTTAGTAGCTAAGGGAAGAATACTCTAGAGATATAGAATCTCACAGCGTCTAAAGATCACTGCTAACAAACCGGGTGTCCTCCTAAATCTTGGGAAAGAAAACCAATTAAAACAAAAGTAATTCTTTAGTTCATGAAATAGGGTCTTTAGTCAGAGACTATATCTCGAAAGTCTGATGGGAAAAGATCCGTGTGAGAGCTGGTGGTGCGAAGGGCGTGTGGATACTGCTGCTATCTTAGGTAGAGTTAGATCATTGTTCCCTTCTGTTGTAAATTCCATTTCAATATTTATACCCTAAACAGCTCCAGAAATCTAATATCGCTTTACAACAAATGGTTGCATCTACATAGAATTAGTAATGACTAAGCACATTGAAATCAATGAGTCTTGACTAAAGACCAGGGAGGTAGTTGAGGTTTCCTTCTAAATGATTTGAAAATGAGCTGATCTGTCCCCTACCCCTCCAAAATGGGTGTGTGTGTGTAATTGGATCATTTACCAAATGAGACTTAGGAAATACTTTTGCCAGAACTCCCATTCCTCAAACACCCTCCCCACCAAACTTCCACTCATTCTAATCATCCACTTACTTTGGCCAAAGGGGTTCCCTCCTTTCCCCTTCATTACAGCAGAGGCAGAATAGCGAGTTTAAAGTGTGGGCCTCCTGTATCCCACCTAGAACGTCACTCTGTGTGCATGCTTAGGGTGGTGGGTGAGCAAACAAGCAGTCGTCTCACATCCATCTTCCCTTGTTTACACATATACGTTGGGCTTTTTGAAATGGACAGTAGCAGGGAATGCTGGGAAATCAGCATCTCCTGCTTCCGTCCATTGCAAAGAGGAACTGCATGGACCAGGGAGGCTGCCTACTGCACTCGTCATATGTCAAGGGAAGGGGACATGGGACTGAGCACTGAATCATCCTTTCCTCCCCACTTGGGGCTTTGTACGTCCCAGGGATGTGGGGAGAAGTAATTTGGAGCCATGGCAATGTTTTCATTCTTAGAGGGTGATCCAAAAGTCCCTTTACTCCCATATAGATTGTTCAAATGCATGCAAACTATTACTGTATTAATCTCATATGAACAGAGAGGACAAACATCCAACGAAACATGGCTGTTGGCAAGGTTTATTCCTGTGTGTCTTTATGCACACAATAATTAGCATTGACTTCTGTAACCCATGGGGAGATCTAATGGGGCTTTTGGATCACCCAGTACTTTTTCCTCCAGCAGTGCTGGGACGGGGGGGGGGGAGAAAGCAACCCCCACTGCTTGCAATAATGTCCTGCCACTTTGAAAACATACAAGTTCCCCCAGTACACACACACACACACACACACACACATAGCTTTGGAGTCTGCGCACTCCCTTTCTCCAACACAGAAGACTTAACTCTGCATAGCCAAATGCTCATGTCCCCTGTGAAGTCCATGGGGAAAGGATCTCATGCCACTGGCTCTTAAATTAAGGCTATAGTATTAAGCGTTGCTTGGAAAAATTCTCTGGCTTTGGGTGAAGCTTGTTGTTCGGTCTGCTTTTCAGAAAGTATCTTTGTTAACGCTCTTCTCCCTTTCTGCAAAAAGAGGGCATGCAGAAAAGACTCACAGGCACACTTCAAACCATCAAAGTGATGAGGAGGAAAGACAAGTTTAATCTCTTTGATGTCTTCCTGCCAGCTTTCAGGAAACACGTTTTCACCAAGTGGGACGGAGTGCGTAGTTCTTTCCCCCCCCCCCCAACACATATCCCACTGCTTCTTCTCCTCATATATATGCAGGTAATTCTTTTATAAGATATTATTCTGGGTTCACATGGAGGTGTGGCACCAGGGAGATTAAGCTGTTTCTTTTATGTCTGTTCAGCAAATACCTTTTTATCTGGTGAGCTTCCAGGCTGATTGCAAGAAGGGAGTTTTAATACTTGGCAATGGTGGAATGCCAGTGCCTTCAGCTGCTCGGAAGAAGAGTAGATTATGTTTAAAGAGTCACTGCTGTTTAATTATGCATTTTGTTTTGCGATGCATATAATCAGTCACCCCTTCCACAAATTCAAGATTTCCCCCATGGCAAAAGTCTTAAAGATTGGATTTTTTTTTATTGCTTTCCTTCCTTATCAAAATGGAAGCACAGAGTGCAGTGATTTCAGCAGCAAATAGCCTGGGAAACATAATTGAGAGCTGAGCATGCTTTCCCCGGAATTGTAAGGCTGCATGTAGGAAATAGTTTACTTTCACAAATTGGCACCAGATTGGATGCCCAGTGGCTAATTTTGCCATGTCTGAGTGCAGCAGAAAAGGCCAATAGGGCAATTGGATGGGAGCGGATGGTGATATTCTTTAGGTCATTGCATCAAGCTTTGGATTTGAGGCTCCAAATGCTACTCCTGAACTTGGGTGCTAGTCACCTGGAACCCACTGCACAAAACTGTTCTGTAAAGCCAACACTGAGCTGGGGTATGGCAACTGTCCATGCTAGTGGAGAACCCCCCCCCCCCATCTCATATTGCATGCCTGGTTAAAGTGGATCATGAAATAGACTGGAGAAAAGGTGGCATCCAGCCTCAAGCTACCTAGTGATATATTCTTATCTAAAAAAAGGATGGTTTAACACATTTATGCCATCCATATTTACGAGGTCTCTGTTGGCCTCCATGGGTTGTTTTATGAATTACATAAATATTTGGTGAAAAGCACTTTTATAAACATCTTCCTAGGGAGAAGAAAAATAGAACATGAATTGCAGGGCAATATGAATAATACTATTTTATCATGAATGCCTGTCCACTTTTTGTTTCTTTGCTTCTTTTTCTTCTCTGCTTTTTGTGACTGTCATTTCACATTGTATTTTATGTGAACCAGCTTGAGGGTTCTTCTTCCGAGTCGAAATGTAGAATTCAATAAATAATAGTTTCCAAAGTTCTTCCATCGCATTAGTTTGGAATTGATTAGATGCCCCGATCCAACCATGAATCCAAAGTTCTATAACCCCCCTCCGACATGCACATAGTATACCACCATGTGTAAAGAAAGCTCCAATCAGTACAAAGGAAGGGACAGCTTCAAGCAAGTAAAGGGATGTCACATATCCTTCCTAATGAAGAAGGCAGCCCATTCACATAACTGAACTGCTTTGTGTACAGAAGAGCCCTTGATCATAATGAGAAACTCATATCACCATATGGGCCCAAATGTTACTTTTTCAATGTTTGACATCATAATACCCTTTCTAGAGTGATAATGGCAGATGACTATTTTGACAAAACCAGAAGATGGCAAAGTGTTGTTCATAGTTTTTCCCCTCTCTGCAGTCTTTTAAGGCGCAATCCTAACCTGGAATTAGGCTGGCACCAGTGGTGGTATCTAAAGCGGGAGGAACCGGAACGCTGGGCGAGACGTACGGTTGATTGGCAGCCCGTCCTTCCATTCCGCTGCCTGCCCGCCCACTGTGCGGGCTGCCCCCGGTTGGCGCACCCCACCACTGCTTGCCCAGGCACCCGGCGAGCCCCCCACCCATCTCCCCCAGCGAGCAGGCGCCCCCTCTGAAGCCAGGGCAGCCCGCATGGCGGGCGGGTAGGCAGTGGAACCAAACAGACAGGCAGCCAATCACACATAAGTCCCGCCCAGCGTACCAGTTCCTCCTGCTTTAGATACCACCACTGGCTGGCACAGTTAGGCCAGAAAAGTTTGACTGGCACAAGGTATACCGTAAAGTATGTTTGGATTACTCTCAAAGTCAGAGGCCAGCACACAGATGTGCACCATCCTCCCTGACTCTGAGAGTGATCTAACCGTGCTTTACGGTGGCCCTGATGCCAGCCAAACTTTGCTAGCCTAACTCCAGGTTAGGATTGTGCTACTGTAATGTAGCATGCAGACAGTGCATCCAACATGGCCACAATTGTGATAAAAGACAATGTTAATGGCTGTGTCATCAACACACGTGGCATTTTATGTAGAGTGAAAAATCTGATCCCTTGGGGGTAACAATTAGATATTGACACAAGGGAGACAACAAGCTGAGGGAAGGAGGGAGAGATAACCAGGAAAGCATATCTAATTGTTTTCGTTACATATATATGATGATCTGCAAACTACATCTATAAGATTGTTCTACAAACTCTTGAAAGTCTCATGCCCCTCCCAAAGAGTTTTAAATCAGATATTGGTGATCTTAGAAAAGTATCTGTTGTCAGAGTCTGAGCATCGCATGCCTGTTACGATGATTTTTCCTGCGTTATTTTCTTTCATTGGTACTATGCAAGCATGGACCATATATACTTTAATGACAGGCAACATAATTCAAGCCTCGCCAGCCAATACCAAATGATGTAAGTTACGTATTATGGACTGTTTCACTGAGAACCTCTATACATAAAATGGACATTATATTACTTTCTGGAAAAGTAGGCCATGCATTTGTACTTACCTCCAAGTAAACCCTCAGACTGCCTTTGGATCTCCAGGCATGCCCTGGTATCCGTTGGGAGTTCTGTTCTGGACTCCACAGTGGATACCTGAAACCGTGGATACTGGGGGTGCCTTTTAAAAGATATGGGAACATCAGTGGTTTTGCTGCAACAAGGCAAAAAAAGAGATTTGTTTAATGTTCCCCTATCTTTTTAATAGGCATCCCAGTATCCATGGCATCAGTGGATAACTGAAACTGCGGATACCAAATCAGTGGATACCAGGGCACACCTGTACACCATCTATTTTGGTGGTATACCTCAGAGAAGGGAAAAGCCGCAGGGAATATTGCAAAAGAGGGGAAAAGATCCTGGTGTGCACCATTGGCGCTGGATCCAGGTTTGACTATGCAAAAGGTATTTGCAGAGGAGGTGAGGATTTTCTCCCAGAGTTCCTAGGTCTGGGGTGAACCTGTCTCTCAGATTTGACCAGATTCTGGTTAAGTAGGGCACATTCATGCCTAGTGACCGATTCATGTGTCTAAAAAGGGAATGTTGAATGACAGTATAAGTACAGACTCTATACATTATTGCCATCATACAGACACTGGAGGTCAGCAACATCTATATAATACTTAGGGTCAAAAAAGCCTTTCTTGTGTATAATGCACACACAATTTCAGTTTTGCAGCTGCAAAAATAAAAATAGGAATTCGAAAAATACACAGAACTTCAAATCTGTCTGCAGATCATAATTAGGCTATTCAGAATATAGGTTAAAAATAAGCTTCAATATGTATTTTGGGTAAACTACAGTGCAGTCCTATACACTCTTTCCTGGGAGTAAAACTCACTTAGCACAATGGGACTTACTTCTGAGTAAACATGCATAGGATTGTGCTGATAACATCACTGATGTTCTTCTTTAGAAGAACATGAGGCTTTGCCATTACCTGGTGGTGCAGCCGCCACCGCTGCTCCTCTTCTTGCTTCCTTTAATCAGAAAGGACAAGGAAGTGTAGGAAAGTGGAGATGATAGGGTAGAGCATCTGAGACACTCTAGCACCATTCTCTTTTTATCTGCACTTCCTTTTTCCCCTCTGCTCCTCTCTGAATTCAGTGAGCAGCAGCAGCAGC
>JAJKFI010012346.1:0-12929 GCA_029204185.1 Lerista edwardsae | reverse complement strand
TACTACTACTACTACTACTACTACTACTACTACTACTACTACTACTACTACTACTTGAACTCTAGGGAGAATTTCTAGGGAGAGTCTACCAAATAACACACATATTATATGTAAGGTCTCTAGCAGCCTCAGGAGTGTAAGACCCCAATTATTAATAATTTAGTATAGACAAGAGTATAGACAAGAAAGAAGTATTTATTGAAGGAATTTATTTTTTAAATTATTAATAAAGCAAAATATTTCTTTCTATAGCTTTTTTTGGCTAGTGGGTTGTAATAAATTGTCATTTTAAAAAGTGGATCCCAATGCTAAAATATTTGGGAAGCACTGACCTACGGTAATATATGACATATATGCTCAATGTGGACAACCGATCCATGAAATTCTTTATCCTCAGAAGCTGATTTACAAAATGCAACAATGTAGCTTGAACGTTATGGCACATAGTCCTTTGTAGGACACAATCCTAACCTGGAGCAAGGCAAGCACAGTTAGGCCAGCTGGCTGGCTCAAAGGCTACCATAAAGTATGTTTGCCTGGCTCAAGCGCCACCATAAAGCTCGTTTGGACCACTCAAGGAGGATGGTGCACATCTGTGTGCTGTCTCTCTGACTCCAGGAATGGTCCAACCATATTTTACAGTGCCTCTTGTACCAGCTGAACTTTGCTGTCTTAACTATGCCGGCCTAACTCCAGGTTAGGATTGTGCCCTTAGGCTCCTAATTTTAGTCATGCCACCTTATTAATTTTATCGGTGAACAGGATGGTCTTTCCTTTTTCCACTCTTATTAATATTGCACAGTTCATAAATCTTTTGATCATTAGGCAAGGCTTTTTAGCTTTCAAAGTCTTCCTTTGCAAATTAATATTTGCTTCCTGCGTGCCTTTGTAGCACTGGACTATGCAAATCAGGTGTTGACCAACAGATGCTGCCCAAGCTTCATTGATGTGCTTAGGACAACAGGAATGCAAGTAGACCATAGCATCTAGGTAGGAATGTGGGTCATGTAGTCTCATTTTGCGTCACAATGTAGATTTCAACTTTCAATCAATTGGAAAAGTTATGGGCCAATTGAGTCAAAGCATACATATTAAAATAATTCAACCTGAACAACATGGGGTTTTATTTTATGTTTACTGCAGAAGGTTCGCCTGCATGAATGTGCTGTGCTTATTTAATATCCTCTTTAAGATGAAAAATGATGCCAGCCCTGTGGTTACAGCATCTTTTGATGCTGAGAAAGCATTTCTCTGAATTGAATGGCAGTTACTCTTTTACTCTGATGGAAATTTTAAAATTTCCAGTTAACGGATTGCATCACTGACAGTTTTCCAAGTAAAAGTTGCATGGTAATGACACAACATGGTATCCTTTTCTTGTTTTCAGAGGGAGAGAGCCCAGGATGCTCAGCTTGCAATGGCTTTTCTGCTATTATACGAACACTTCACCAAGAATCAGCGCTAGTAGAACTAGCCAGTCACAAACACTTATTTTAATAGTGCTCCTTTCACTGTGAGATGCAGTTCTATCTGTGAGATAATGACAAATCTACAATATCTCTTTAAGGCATGAGGACAACAAGGTACCAAATCAAAGATCTTGGATATGACAGAAATAGCTGTGGGTTGATTTTAAAGTGTTGTGCTGCAGTCTTTTCAGAAACATTCTGATAAACAGCCAGAGAGCAGTGATGTTACCTGACAATGAACCAACAATGAAAAAGTTAGTATTTTCCCTTCCACTGCTCCTTTGCAAGCAAAAGTAGGAATAAAGCTGGATGGATGAAGGAGGAAGCTGGAGGAGCCAAAAGCAATGGATAGGTAATCTTCGTTCAGTCTTCAACAAATATGCCCCCAGCTCCTTTTATGGAGTTCCAGTTGGCCCAGCCCATTCTGTCCTGGTTGGTCAATTCAGAAGTGGGAAACCAGGACTCAGCCCCTTGAATCTCCCTTTGGCCATGGGGTCAGGTGGTCAGACATGGCTAATTGGGATGTGAATGCCAAACTCAGCACTGTGCTGGACAAAAGCTTGCTAACTGAACAAGGGGCACTTTTTCGAGTGGTGTTCCTCTTATATTTAGCAGTGGAAGAGTAACTGTCCCTCTTCACCCCAGCACAATATCTTTTCTAGTGGCTGTTGCTGGTGGTGTTTTGCAATTTTTTAAGATTGTGAGCTAAGCCCTTTTGGGACAGGGAGCCATTCAACTTTATTATTATTATTTGCCTGTAAACCGCTTGTGAACTTTGTGTTGAAACTGTTGATTGATTGATTGATTGATTGATTGATTGATTGATTGCCCTTTTAGCCTTTTGTCTATGTAGGTCATGCCAAACCAACAGCACACATCCTAACCAAGTTGTTATTCTGGACATGCAGGCAAAAAAAAAAAAAATCAAAATTGCAGGGATCGACCAGTTCTAGCCAATGCTATGTTTCACAAAGAAAGGGAATTTACTGTGGTCCCTCTTCACCACAGGGGCAAAGGGTCTTCGTACAATTGACTCTGGTATACCAGTTGAAAAGTCTTTGAGCATTTTTGTAGTTAGAAAGCCCAAATCAAACACAACTTGGAAATCAAGTACTAGATGTGTATGCAGGGGTGTCATTTAAACAGAGCAGGGCATGTTTCAGTCCTCATGTGATTATGCTTCATGGGTTCCTATATTTTAGGAATGGAGCGAGGAGGCTGTGGGAAGGAGTAGCTTCAGCTGCAATGGTGTGTGCCAGATCCTATCCCCTCCGGCATTAGCCAACCCATCCCTTTCTCTCCTCGGACTTGTACTAGTGAAATCACTAGTGAAATCATTGTAGAGCAGGATGCTTATGCAGGGATAAAGGGATTTAAATCCTTTTTCCCTGCTGAAGCCTCCCATTTCCCTCCCCAACTTGATACAGTGCACCTATTTTTGGCATGCTCTAGCAGCGGGTGGAAAGATAGGATTGGACTGTCAGATTATCATCAAAATAGTGATCATGTGCAACTGGCACATGAATATCTTGTCATCTGAGCACACTGCCAATTATCTTTCCTCTCAGTATTTCGTTGCATTTCTCAATCAATCATAGAATGCTTGGCACAGACCATCTGGAAATCATGTTTAAAGGGACACTTAAATGGATGAAATAAAAGATGCATGTTAATGTAAACTACAAAAAAAAACCTTGGCTGATTATCGCAATCTGTCACACTTCAGCACATGTACATACAGATGTATGTCATACATAACTAGAGGGTATTAGATATAAATGATCTCCTCCTACTCAGTTATGTGGATATCGTCTTAAAACACTTACCATGATTGTAGAGTTACTAACCATAAAGCAAAGTGCATGGAGGTTTATTTTGAAGTAAGATGGCGATTTGCTTATTTGCTGAAATACTATGCATTGAAAAACAAATTTCTAAAGACACCATGGACACTAATCACCTTGACCCTATTAAAAACCACATACTGTAGGTTTTAACAATTGGTTGCAACTCTTGTCTATAATTAAATACGTAAATATTTAAAAGATGAACATGAAAATTAAATCTTCTTTTGTAAAAGAGCTATCTGAATAGCAAAATAAATAGGTAACTATTTATGAAGGCCCTTATTTATTGGCAGCCCAACCAGTGGTGTTATCCTACCGGTATGCTGGGCAGGACATCCGGGTGATCAGCAGCCCGCCCATCGCATATCGCAGCGTTACGCTGTTTGCGTAACCAGTTACGCCGCTTGCATATGTTACGCACACGGCGTAACACTGCGGTACGCGACCGGTGGGCTGCCAATCACCCGGATGTCCCGCCCAGTGTACCGGTAGGATGACACCACTGAGCCCAACCCTACCTAAAATCCCTGCTGATGCTGCCTACACTGAATTCTGTGGGGGATTTTTGGATGCTGGAGTTCCCCTTGAGGTAAGGCAGTGGTCAGGGAACAGGGGTAAATTACCCCAAATGGGGTAAAAATGAAATTCCTGGGGGTAATGGACGGCAGCCGGGCATGCATATGAATCTAAGCGATTCCCTGCAAAGACTTGTTCCTCCGCGCGCCCGCTGTCTGCGCCTCCAACTCTCTCTTTAAACTTGGGCGACAAGCCCTGCAGCATTTCTCCACGCTCTGATCAGCCAAGCCACGCTAATTGGGTAGCCAATGAGGAAGCAGCCTGAGAATTTAGCAGGGCCTTCGGCGCCCTCATTGGCTGGCCGGGGTGGCTGAGAGGCTGAGCGTTCCATAGCAGGACTATAGCGTTCCATAGCCCACCCCCAAGTAATTCCACCGAGGACCTGCAGATTTGTTACAATATTAAATAAATTGGGCTTAACCCCCCCCCCCCGCAGCGTCTTCGTACTACAGAAGCCTCGTGCATTAATTAAACTCATGAATTAATCAAATAAAAAGCAATGGGTTCCAATATGTAATTTTTTTCTTTTGTTCTGGCGGGGGGGGGGGGGGTTGACACACCAGCAGAATTACAAATTCTGAGTTACGAATTTTCCAAATTTCTGACACACCAAGCCCAAAAGGTTCTCCATCACTGTTCTATTGCATGCCCGGCTGTGTGTGTTACAGTACTGTAGTGTACAAGGACCTGACGCAGTGCAGTGCATCAGGCCCTTGTGTATAACACACTTCCCTGCGTGATGCCCCGGGCCCCGCCTCCAAGTCCGCCCGCTTCTTCAGTAGAGTCGACTAGTTGCTGTGCCACTGAGAGAGACAGGACAGTGCCTCTCCTGAGAGGACACCTATCTTTCACTGGTAGTTTTAGTAAGTACCTGTATTAAAAATCAAATCAAGGGGGTAACGTCAGCGTATCTAAATATATTTTGGGGTAAAAGGTAAAAACGTTCCCTGACCCCTGAGGTAAGGGGACATTTGTCCTCATGCCCTGGGTACGTCTCAGCAGCTCCAATGGGTCAACTCAGACCTACACTATATTGCTGGCACAAGTCCGAGTTCATCCATGCAGGTGGATCAGGCTCAGGAAGGAGTTTTGAATTCAGTACGTGCTGCCACAATGCCCATCCCCGTCCAAGACATGGTCCGCCAATCTCCGCTCCATCTCTTCTCTGTTCAACCCTCCCCTTGCCCTATTCAGCCCCCTCCATGCCCTCCCTCTGCCCCATTCCACCCCTGCTCAGGGCCTACCTGCTCTGTTTGGCCTCTGTTGCTCTGCCAGTACATGCAAGAAAGCTCAAGCCTTCTCACTGGCTCATTGGCTCCCTGGGCTGCTGCAAAGTGCTTTGTGCCACATTCTGCCAGCAGAACATGTATTATGCCAGCACTGCCTTAAGTGTGGATAGGGCTTTCCATCCCATGCATACTTACCTAGGAGTAAGACCCACTAGTGAGACTTACATTTGAGGAGACTTGTGTAGGATTGTGCTGCAGGTGTAGTTATCCTTATGCAGTTCTTGGCATTTTCCAATCTTCCAGCAAGACCAAAGCTCAGCTTCATGCAATTTAAATATACATCTAGGGGGAAAGCCCTCTAGTTAGGAAAAAAAAATGTTACCAGTAAGTGATTATAAGTATAATACAAAAAAGAACTAAATAAAGTTTAACAAGGGTAAACTGAAAGGCAAGATGAACTCACTCTGATGTGCAAATGCAATTCCTGGTGGAATGCTCGTTTCCCTACAATAATTAATTTTGAACACTAAGCCAGTATGTCTATTTTTGATAATTATAAAAATGAATTCATCCATGTCACTGCAAA
Source organism: Lerista edwardsae (assembly GCA_029204185.1). Classification (NCBI taxonomy): domain Eukaryota; kingdom Metazoa; phylum Chordata; class Lepidosauria; order Squamata; family Scincidae; genus Lerista; species Lerista edwardsae. The sequence continues at coordinate 7,222 of JAJKFI010012346.1, read as the reverse complement.
TTATTAATATTTATTATTAGGAGACTTCTGTGCATATCAAGAATCAGGGGAGATACATATTTTACTGTTTCACCACAAGTTTAAGGGTGCTATTTTGAATTATGATGGATTCACATCTAAGGTTAAAGACTATGGATTAAATTATAATTTGCCACTCCAAAATGCTTTCTGTCTAAATCAAATTCACAAAAATTGTCCTTCCTTAAGTGGAAGGGGTCCTTACATAAGCACAACCATCTTTCCATGACTGGAAGCACCTTTTGGGAAGTTAGGATCCAACTCCAAATCTTTAGCTGTGATACAATGTTCAGTGGAACCCTGCTTTACAATGGTAATCCATTCCAGAGACACCATTGTATTGTAAAAATATTGTAATGCCAACCCAGTAAAGCATTTACGAAGCTATTTCCTTCTCTAAATAGTTTACAGTCAGTTCTCATTATCTGCTAGGGTTAGGATCCTAGAAATCCTGTGAATGCGTAGACAGTAAACGATTGATCTTATGGAATGTCCTCCTTATCCATTATGCAGACACCTTCCCTCAACACAGCCATTATGTTAAAAACATTGCTACCAGCCAAGATGCTACCTAGAAGGCGTGAGTTTGCACCAGCGTCCCCATTGACTATATCCTTCCAGCCACACACTCAGCCATGTTAAGAACACTGCTATTGGCTGAGATGCTACCAAATGCTTGCATCTATATCACTGATTGACTCATCTATCATCCATGAAGTACTGTTGGTAGCAATCATGTATACTTATGATACAGTAAAAGCAATTTGGGAAGGTGAAACTTTTTACATTAAAAGAATTGTATGCCTTTATGATGCTTTTGAAAGTTATACAAACCACAATGCATTAGAAAGTAAGCTCAAATAGAAATGAGACCTAGTCTTGCTTTTGTAAAAAAGATCGAGGGCTCTAATTAATAGTTACTGCATCAACTTCAGTCAGCAGTTGCAGTAACAACACTGATGATATTGATGGCATCGGAGAGCCAGGCACAGCTCAGAATGAAAATGAGCAAAGGATTCATCTATCAAATCCATATTGCTGTAGGCCATGGGAGGCAGTGGAGGTTTTTGTTTTGTTGCGTTCTTGTTCAGCTAGTTTGTTTTAGTGGTTCAGCTCCAAGTGATTAAGATATATTCACTCACTCACTCACACAACGCACACACACGTCAAATCACATATACTTACTGGAGCTCTAGAGCTACAACCAGTGTTTAGAAAATACAGGCGGGCCCTGGTATCCACTGATTCTGTATTCACCGGTTCAGGTATCTATGGATACTGGGACACCTATTAAAAAGATTAAAAGTTTCAAGCTTTCCCCATGACCGAATGGTCTAGTTGTGACCGACTGTAGGGGGCAGTACTCATCTCTGTTTCTAAGCCTGTGGAGCCGGCATTTGTCTGAGGCCAAGCTTCCGTGGTCATGTGGCCGGCATGACTATATGCCTAGGTGCACGGAACGCCGTTACCTTCCCACCAAAGTGGTACCCATTTATCTACTTGCATTTTTATGTGCTTTTGAACTGCTAGGTTGGCAGGAGCTGGGACAAGCAACAGGAGCTCACTCAAGTCGCATGGTCTCGAACTTCCAACCTTCCAGTCAGAAAGCCCAGAAGCAGTGGTTTAACCCGCAGTGCCACCACATTCCTTAAAAAGATAGGGGAACATTAACTAATCTCTTTTTTTACCTTGTTGCAGCAAAACCTTGTTCCCCTATCTTTAAAAAGGCGTCCCCCGTATCCATGGTTTCACATGTGGGGTCCAGGATCAAATTTGGGCATTTCTTTTTTATCCTCCTGAATAGTTTGCAGTAACAACAACATATATGTAGGTGAGGAAGTAGCTATCCAGGGGTTCTTCCAACTCCATAATCTCATTTTAGAAAACATTTTTCTAAATATTTTTTTCTTTTACTTGACTCCCCAGAGATGTCGGCAGCAAAGCATGCCAGCTCTGGCATCTTGAGATAAGCCTACAATTTATTGCTGCCATCTGCAGTAAGTCTTAGATCTAACCCTTCCTGACAACTATCTCCTCTCTTTTATTTTAACAACCTATTTGACTTATGACAAGGATAAGCCATCATCTTGCTGGAAAATCTTAAAATCCTGACACTAGCTTTTGGCTGTTTCATATATACAAGGTAGACCACATCAAACTTGAGTAGCTAACAGTTCTCTACTTTGCCACACTATGTTTCTTGTTCCTTAGGAGCTACTCCTACATCCAGTCAGAAGGAGAAGAGTTAGCAATATGAACCTAGTCCGCATAAAGTTGGTTCACATTGTCTGACCTGCAGAATGAAGCTAAATTGTCATGTTTGAAAATATATTTTCATTGACAAATACTATTTTTTTTAAAACCCACTATCCTGGTACTGAGAAATTGCCTTTGCAGCCGAATTGGAAATCTCATTGCTCGTTCAATAGATTATAAGATTTAATTTAAACACCACAATCAAACCTTACTAACAACAATCTTAATTTTGTGCTGAGCTGCCCCAACGCTGAGTGACACAAAAACGACATGAGACTCATTTGCACCTACTCACGAGCCGGCAAAGTGTGTGCCAGCCTGCCAGTGCTGGATCCATTTCCCTCACCACAGGTACATTCACAGCAAGTGGCGCAGAGGGAGGGAGAGGGTGGTGGGAGGGAGTTTTGGTGGCAGGAGGGGGTGTTTATGGGTAGGGGAGGACAGAATGGGGGAGGATCGGGCCTGGGAGGGGCACGGTTGGCGGAAGCCTCTTTCGTTTTATCCTAACCCTGGTCCCAGGCAGCCCTGGGATAAATAGGAAAAAAGAAGGTTCTGTTTCACCCTGAAGATCTTTCTACCCACAAGTACTTCGTGATCTTAAATTTATCATATCTTTACAAATCTATTCCCCAGTCTAAATATTTTTTTTACAAAATTGGTTGTATGTTCATCCAACAAGCACTTCATCATGTATTAATTCAGCAAGTGTGGAGCTAGACCAAATAGTGTGACCTGAATTCAATACTGAGTACATTTAGTCTTCAGCTCACCACCCAGTTACCATTTGGCTCAACATGCCTTGAATTCATATTCTTGTTCTTAAAACCTGCCTGCTCCTGCCCACCCATTGCTCCCTTTCCATATCACTGTTTCCCAACTCTCCTGGCATTCTTTTTGAAGAGCTTCTATTTTTTTGTATGGACAGGAACATATGATTCATTTTGTGCTCTGAGATATTCTGGAAAATACATTGAGTGCCAGCTTGACGTTTTGTTCCTGTGGCCATAGCAAAGAGCAATGTGAAAGTCTGTGTTAGGAGCACCCTTTGGGTACTAAAAGCTGGTGAATGGGATGGAAGGAACTGAAGATAAGGAACATACAGAAAGAAACAACAAAGTCACACGCAAACCATATCAGGTTTAACAAGGAACGACAGCTCCAATCCCCACCCACACAGCCTTGCGCCACTGTCAAGCACACTGGCACATAATGATTAGCGAGAGGGCAAACCTGATCTTTCAAGATATTTATGCACCCTGTCAAGGAAATGCCAGTTGGAACTATACAGACAATGACATCAGCATTGCAGGCTTTGAACAACAGAGAATACATCCTGGAATTTAAATAACAAACGAAAGCCACATTTTATTCTGACAGGTATGATGAAGATCTCTATTCTTTGCTTGTATATTTTGCACATTTTGTTTATGGTGCATCATTTATATTTAATCTCTAGAAGGATTTTGCAACAGTCAAGGGAGGGTGGGAAGAGGAAAAATTTTTTTGGCCTTTTATACTATGCACCTATGGCCTTAAGCCACATCTGACACTTTACTGCAAATGTTTCCAGCTCTCAAATTGTCTTCATATTTTAGTAGGGAAAGTTCATGTTCTCCCCTGCTTACTAAACAGGTATGCTTCTCCATTATTCCTCCTCAGTGATCCTCTGTATACTGGACCACATGGCGTGTTTAAATGAGCCTTGGCTGAACATCCCATTTGTTTTTACTCAATCGGTCTGATCTAATTAGATTGAGCCACTCTCACCACTGTGGTTTTAGGACATATCAGCAGTTCCACTAGGAGCACTTATTTCTAAGGATTTATGGCTAAGTGATAATAGTGACATACAATCAGCTTTGAAGATGGGTGTACAGTGTCTATGTTGATTTTGTTCTGCAATCTGCTTGCCCAGATTATTTTGGAAACTTTTGAGTTTTTCTGCAACCTTTTGCTAAAGTGTCATGCTATTAGCATATGCTGCGAGTTAATTGCTTCTGGTGCTTCAAGGCAGATCAGCTTTTCCAAAACAATTAAAAACTAATACACAAAAACTGCTGACAATCTCACACTGTAAGATGAGATGACTTAAAGCTTGACTCCCCATCTCCTTAAAACTTGCCAGGCTATTTACACCTGTGTAAAAGTGCTGTTCTTGTTTTTCCATCCCCATATTAGAAATGAATCGCCTTGGTGAGAACCCATTCAATCTGCAATGTGCACTGATTCTTGGGAAGACATAAACCAGTGGAGCCTTCTAGCAAAAAATGTGGACTGCATGAGAAAACTCAGCAGGAAAAAGGTTAGCCCCCACTTCTGCTCTCTTAGCTCAGTTCATTCTACCCACCTATGACCAGGGCTACTTCAGAGGTTGGCCAGTTTGGGCACTGGCTGAGGTCCCATGCTCATCAGAGGGGTCACCTGGCCAGGTCCATTCCTGAACTCTTGGCACCTATGGAAGTGTTTATGTTCCATGTGTCACCAGTCGGTGCCATGGGAGCTCCAGAGCAGGGCTGTGTCCCAGGACTTCCAGCAACCTGGTACTGTCACTGCCAGTGGCAATGATTAAACCATGGTAGCATAGACTTGGATGTTACTTGCCAAAGTGCCAAAGTGCCAACGGCAAATGCTAAGTGTGGTATTAGCATTGCAGCACATTGCAATGATGATGAAATCTCATATCCATCTATGAAAGCTGAGCTGTACCATTTAAATATGACCTGGAGATGGGAATAAGCAGCAAGGTGACCAGCTTAGTGGATGACATTAAAATGTTCCAGGCAGGGGAGTCCAGAAGGGATTGTGAAGAGCTCCAAAAAGATCTCTCTATATTGGGGGAAAAGGGCTAGCAAAATGGCAGATGAGCTTCAATGAAAGTAAGTGTAAAGAAATGCACATTCGGGCAAGCAATTGAAATTTCAGATATACAGTACGCTAGTGTGTTCTGAGCTGTGATGGATCAGGAGAGAACTCTTGGGGAGCAAGTGAACTGGAGCAAGTGGAGCAAGTGAACTGCTCAATGACAGTGTTGTCCTAGTGTGTGGTGGCTAAGAAGAAGACATTGTTCGGTTTGATGCATGTGAGTTTGACGCATGTGAGTTTGACACAAGGAGACATTGTTCAGTTTGATGCATGTGAGTTTGCCTTGCGAAAGCCCCTGCTCCAAACTTTCCTCCCAAATGCTATGCCCGCTTAAGCTACTTAGTCACCCAGATACACGCAGTCCTGACAGTATCTACAAACTACCGGACCCCAGCACCAACAGAGAGCTCACCCCAACCAGTGGCTTGCCTGTAGGCCACAGGTCTCCTCCTGGAGCTTCAGAGCAGGTGTCCTTCAATAATGGCCAATCCTCAGTCCAATAGTCTTTAGTCATTTGTCAATCAGTCAAGCCAGTAAGTCAGTCCATGTATCAGTCCATATATCACGCCAGTCCGTTGTCCAGTAAGCCAGTCCAGTCAGTTAGTCAAGCCAGTAGTTCAGTCCGATACATCAGCAAAAACCTCCACTCCTTCCACCACTCTCTCCACAACTACAACCAGCGACGGGATCTACAAACGACCTGGGGGAACGCTGGGCGGGACTTACACGGGGCTTCTGCGTGATTGGCTGCCCGTCCGCAGCGTTCTGCAGCTGTCCTGGCCTGGGGGGGGGCTGCCCCCGGTGAGCACGTCCCACCACTGCTCGCCCAGGCACCCGGTGTGACCCTCACCCGTCCTCCGCAGCGAGCAGGAGCCCCCCCCGAGGCTAGGGCAGCTGCGGATTGCCGCAGACAGGCTGCCAATCACCCGGATGTCCCGCCTACATCCCGCCCAGTGTTCCCCCTGGTCGTTTGTAGATCCCATCGCTGACTACAACCCACAGCTTCTCCTTCCTCCAGGTGCTCCTATCCCTGCTACAAGCTCCTAAGTGGCTACAGCTGTGCAGCCCAGCCTCTGCTATCTCCCTGGTGTTAATCCTGCATTTCTTGAACCAAGGGCCACTGTCGGCACCATCCACTGCCTCCTCAGGGTGATCTTCCGCGTTTTCCACGCGTTTGACGCAAGAAGGAGACATTGTTTGGTTTGATGAATGCGAGTGCCTGCGCATTGCTGTCACTGCCCAGACTGGCTCCTACAGTGAGTGGGAGGGGCCACTTACACGGCATGTTGCTGTGCCTGCAGTTCTTACCATTTTGCCTCCCTCTAGCTATGCTACAGTGTCTGCCCATTTGCAGCAGTGACCCAGAAGTGCACAACAATGGCCTTGCACTGCTGGCATGCACATTCCAGCGGTGCAAGGCCCAGACAGGATTGGGCCACAAGATCTTAAATCCCAGAAGGATCTCTACATCCTAACATTAGGTTCTTCCCTTAACATTTACCAAAAATACTGTATACCCTAACAGTATTTGTGCTGAAGAGGAAAAAGGTGGGGGAGGGAGAAAATAAACAATTTATAATTTATCCAATTTTATTGTCTTGCAAAGTGATAAAAATCTGAAGGAAGAATTTACATTTTGTGATCCTCTCATCTGTCTTTATACTTAGCTTCTCTTTCGCCTCTCTCCATTTTTTAATTTTCAGTTTGTCCGAATAAAAGGCAGAACACTATTCATGAGATTTGGCAGGCTAAGCACAACGGACTGTATGAGGCAAAGTGAGTCAGTCATCTCAGATGGTGGATTGGTAAGAGCCTCCTGCCACCCACTCCCATCTGCCTGCTTCTGCTGCTCCTCTTTTATCCACTTCCCAGACTGAAAAAGGAAGAGAAGAGTAGGCCAGAAGAGGACATGTGGAGGAGAGAAAAGTGGTGGACTAGAATGTCTCAAGTGCTGCAGCTCACCTCTCCTCCACACTTCCTCTTTTACTTTCTTTCCTCTTGCTTTTCAAATCCAAGTAGCAAAAGCTACTTGCTTTTGTTAAGTTGCTGAAGTAGACACATGGCAGGGACGGTCAAGTGATGGATG
>JAJKFI010012345.1:0-25035 GCA_029204185.1 Lerista edwardsae | reverse complement strand
AGAGAGAGAGAGAGAGAGAGAGAGAGAGAGAGAGAGAGAGAGAGAGAGATCGATCAATAGTATATATACTATTATAGTGTATATTATACTATATAATAGTATATATACTCTGGCCAGGCCAGAGTAATGCACAGCAGGTGAGCCACAATAGCAACCCTCTCCCTATGTTTAACCTTCCCTATAAAAACTGAATGGCATTGATTCACAAGGGTGAACTTGCAGGCATCACTGGGCTGAGGGCTAACCTGCCTGCACGCTGCCTGTAGTGACCCAATCTCAGATTTGTTCCTTGGTCACACCTGAGCATGAAAGGATGTTGGGAGAATAGGATGGAATGTTGAGAACTAGCTTTCATACAGAGATTAACAGCACATCATATAAATGTCTACTCACTTGGTCTCACTGAGTTCAATAAGATTTACTCATAAGTAAAGCTTGTATAGGATTGCAGCCTAAATGCAGTAACTGGTAAGACTGGTGAGGGGTGTTGCAACTTTGCTGTGATTATGCTTATAGCTACAGTTACCAGATACAAACTGTCCCAGGTACTCTGCCCCAACCTATACCGTTAACCATTGCATAGAAGGAATTTGGGCAGGTGCCATTCAACAATGGAAGGGTTTCAAAAGCTGCACTTGCCGACATTCCTTCTTCTATGCAATGGTTAAAGGTATAGCCACTCCATCCCTGACAGTATCTGGCAACTCTACTTATAGCTGGGGGTGGCATGCATTCCCAAGCTGCCTGAATCCCTCCAAATGCCACTTCTGTAAGCATGCATCTCATGTGGATGAGGGGGAGAACAAGTGGGCACTCCCTACCCCCTTCTCATGAACAGCATGGCTTACAGCCTCCCTGCTTTATCCCCTGTCATTGCAGTCATTGCAAAGGGTGTGGAGCAGGGAGGCTGTAAGCCATGCTCTTCCTAAGTAAAAGCAGGAAGGGAAAGGGGCAGACTCCAAATTGCCTGTAAGCACCAAGTAGGTGGGGAGAGGTAATCTGGAGCTGTGGCAGCCTTTTTACCCCTTCCAGCAGTGCCACCAGTAAGTCACTAGAAGATTGGAGAACCCAGTGGAGTGATGGCTCAGAGGAGGCTTTGAATTAACTGATTTGCCACCCCTCCAAAAAGTGCCAAGGGTACCCTTTCATGTGACCATTTCAGCTTGCTTCATGATAAGGCTAGCCCTACTTACAGAGGAAGGCTCAAAAGCCTTCGCCTTGATTTTCAACTCGACTAAATTCAACATACATCTCACAAGACCAAGTTCATTTTAAAATACCTTCTAGATATCACACAATATATCTCATCTGTGAAGAGAAAGGATGTCAAGAATGTAACACAAGAATGATTACTAGGCATTCAGTAATAATTATTAGATAAATAGACAGAAAAGCTTTTTAAAATCTGCAACATGGATAAGAAAAAAAATTAATTCTGTTACTTTGTTCTGAAATACAGCAGACATGAGTACTTTACATGTATAGGCAAAGGTTCTTTACACAATATCTATTTAAATGTATAGGTATGTATTATGCATTTTACCCTTGAATCGTTTTTACACATTAATTCCTCAAACCACCAGCACTGCTTTTCTTGTCTAATGGTTTTATTAACTATTGACAGTTTTTCATTCAGCTAATGCTGCACATCAAATGCTATAAAAATGACAATTGCTTAGCAGGCTGGATAAAACAAGATACCATGGATAAAGAAAAATCCAGGTATTTCCCAGGATATCTTCAAGCTCAGAAACAGCATTTTCGAAATGGATTTTCTTGAGCTGCAATTTTCATTCAGTGAGGAAGAAGTAAAGAATTTACAAGTAGCACTTTGAAATTCTTGCATGTGAAAATTAACACAGGATTCTTTTTCTTCCAGAATCAAAATTTGAATTGGTGCAGAAAGGAGCTCACTTTTCTTGTGGACCTACTATAGCCAAATGTCACAATTCATCCTCAGCTTTCAGTATCTCTTTCAGTATCTTTTGAACCACACAAACTGCTACCTAACCTCAACATTTTCCCTGCTGTTCCCAGCACCCCAAACTTACTAATACAGCGTTGGATTTTTAAAAGCATCCTTCCACATGGGAGAGATGCATTCCACCAATGAAAAAATGGTTTTATTATGAGAAATTTGAAACTAAATTGAAAGATGTTCTTCTGCTTGCACAAGCAGAAGCATGAGGACAGCCACAGAACCAACCCACGCCAACCAGAGCATTAACTCAGAGCACAACCCTAAGAAGCGTTGGATTGGCAAAGCCAGCCAGCCAAGGCAAGGGAACATTTGCTCCAGCCTCCCCTATGCGCTGCTCAGATCTGCGCCTGCTAAACAGCAAGCGTAGATCCGAAGTAACTGCGCAGCCCAAATCAGGGCCGTGTGACCTCCCAAGCGGGTACAGGATTCGGCGGTATGGCCGAATCCTGGACATGCCCATGGCCTGCCTCCACCACCCCCCGCCAATCCCCGTCCTGAAATGGAACAGAGCCTTCCTCGTGTGACCAGCTTCAATTGGCGCAAGAGAGGCTCCCCGTAGAGTTGGCTTGAAAGCTGTAGCCTCGTAACGATGGGCAGTGTAGGACTGCGCTGCCAAGCACAAGGATTTGTGCAAGAATACTAGCAGCTATTTCCTTTCCACTAAGTGCCTTGGGATCCAACCCATATTATTTAAATGACATTTACAGTCAGCCCTCTTTATATGCAACCTCTCTCTGTGACCTCGCTTCTCTGCGGGCAGCAGAATTGCTACTTTCTTCATTATCCACCATGCAGAGACCTTCCAAAGGCTGCAGGGACCTTCAGCACCTGCTACCAGCACTGACCCCTTTAAAATGGCTGGCAGAAGCATCCGCCGACCAGGTTTAAGGGGACCATTTTGGTTGCAGGTGCCATTCTAAAGACCACTGCAGTATCTGGAAGGTCTGTGCAGCATTCAGAGACCTTTTGGCACTTCTTGCTGCACTCTGCTGGCTTCCTGAGGGCAATCCTGAGGGCAGATTATCTTCTGATGACAGATAAGGTACACCTTGCATTACTAATGTCGTGTCTCCCCAAGACTTATGCCCAGGTGGCATTGGAGAGGACCCCAAAAGTGGAGGGCTCTCACGCCAACACCTGGCATGTTCAGCAGAGTAAACAGCTCAATTGCGCAGGAGAAAACTGCCTCCGTAGTCGGCTCGGCGAGGCTTCAGCAAAGAAAGGCACCACACAAGGTCTTTGCTCAGATAAGAAGTGTATTCAGCAAGCATAGTCAAGTTTCCAGGCAAAGGGTCACATTCCATAGATATCAGTCAGGCATTTGCACAGCATACAGTTGGCTACGTACACAGCAGATCTTCTGGTCAAATGGACAGCCTCCCCTCCTATCGACCCACACCTCCACACTGGGAACCCGTCCCCTTTCATACCTGTGTTGAGGCCTGCCAACCAATCAACACTTTCCATCAGGTGGCCATGAGCTCCGTGGTCTGATGCACATCCACCTCAGCCACAGCTGTAGCTCATCTGTAATTAACTTGCACTCAGGTGCCTTGGCCTAGTGCCACAAGCTACTGCACACAGAGAAAAGCATGGTTTGGTCTAACTACTCCTCTGTATACCATGACAACTAAGGTATCCCATAGGATCAATGATTTGTTCACCCTATAGTGCTGCCATATAAAGGAATAGTTTCTTTAGGACACAAGACAGATTTGTATAACCATGAAACACTTGTTGCCATTGAATGCCAGGGTGATCATAAAGATGGGCAAGCAAAATGGTTTATATAGCAACAATTTATTTCATTCTTGCCTGTGCTTTTTCTTCCAACTCTGAAAGCAGAAGCCAATTACAAAAATAACCTACAAATGGCCAATAACTGACTTTCAGCAGAAATTCTGAGTGTTCCTTTATCCATCCCATTCAGTCTTTCTATATAAGGCTATGTCCCGCCACAATAACATCTCATTTTCCAAATGCATGTAAAACCTAGAAGGCCCAATTTTTTAAACACTGTTTTGAACAGAGAACAAGTGAATTGATTCTGCATGCTGCCCATTCTCTCCTTTCCCTCCGTTCTGGTCTGAAACAAACCACAAAAGTAGGATTCATTTGCAACATATAATCCAGGCAAGTTTCACCTTTTACCCTCACTGGCTCGAAGAAATTCACTCAAGCTTCGAAATGTGACAGGTATCCAGTGATATATGCTTCAGGACAAGCACTGTAACATTGTTTAAGTTGACAGAGCGCCAAGGCTAGCTCTCAGTGCTAGCCAGAAGAAAACACTGTGCTGAATAAACCTGTAAAAGATTCCCGTTGTTAAACTGAATTCTCTCCTCTACTTCTTGGTCACAAAGAAAATAAGAGAGATCAAAATCTATGTGCTGGTTTACATGTTACACTCTTGACACCAAGGCCGGTCCAAATTATTTCTATTTAGTGACCCCTGCTAACTGGGCAAGAGACACTTTTTCAAGTGGTGTCCTCTTATATTTAGCAGGGGGAGAGCAATTGTCTCTCTTCACCCCAGCACAGTGTCTTTCTCATGGCTGTTGCTGGTGGTGTTCTCCATTCTTTTAGATTGCGAGCCCTTTTGGGACAGGGAGCCATTTAGCTTTATTATTACTATTTGCCTGAAAACCGCTTTGTGAACTTTGTGTTGAAAAGCGGTATATAAATACTAGTGATTGATTGATTGAGTGCTTCACTCTGGTGGCTGTAAAAACCAGAGGAATTTAATACATTGGTGGCTGTCATGACTCAAGACAGCGCCCGTGTCGTAGGCAATCATTGCATCTGACTATGGAGTGGAAACAGAGGCATACCTAGAGGGGGATCACAGCACTATGTTTTGCAAACACCCCCTTCCTCTTTAGAGCCATTCCCAGCGGCTAGAGGAAAATGGCTACAAATGGCTCCGAAGAGGAGGGGAAGTGACTTCTTGCAAAACTTAGTGCTGTTATTCCCCTATAGCTATGCCTCTGAGTGGAAACCATTCACCCAATAGTAGCAGTTTGCAGTTTCATAGTTTGCAGAGAAAACCAACACATTGCATTAGCATAGCCAAACCCCTAGCCCCTTCACTGACACATGGGTTGTTCATGTCCCTGGCATTCTTGCATCCAGTATTTGTTTATGCAGGCAAATCTCCCTGCTTTCAGCATTGTTAAGCACTGACTGCAGGGACACCTTGGGTACATAGATAGCATATGTGTCAGTGCAGAGGAATGACATTTCCACTGTCATTCTCACAAACTCACACTGTTGGATCAAGAGCTTTAAAATGACCCGAAACTTCAACATCCCTTCCACAAATGACTAACCATGCCAAGATGCTATACAATCTTTTCCTTTCAAACAGTGAGCTTGATACTATACTGACCAGCTATATTCCAAAGCTGACTTCTAATTTACTTGTACCTGATAGCTGTAAAATTCTGCCTGGTTACTTTAAGTTGAGTTTTTATCTACTAATCCAAGCTTCACTTCTGAGTGCCTTTTAAGAATCACAGCTATAGAACTGTAACACATTTTTAATCACATTTCAGCACAGCTAGAGCTGGAAGAAACTGACCCTAAAAAATTACGTGTCTCCATTTTAAGAATGACAGCCAATAGTTTGGGTTTAGTATGGATGATGAACTACAAGAAATTTAAGCGAGTGTCCAACTATGTAGCTGTAAACTACTCACTTTTACGTGTATAGTTGTTTTATACACTCCCAGGGTTGGCTCACACATGGGGAAGGTCATGGAAAGTTTCCCACAAGTGTATATTCTTGTAGTTACACTGACCCATAATTACATATAGGATACAGCCTGTAGATTCATATCACCTCTATCACAGCTTGTCTTAGACCTACATCAATTTCGAGACCAATAAGAAAAAAAGATGGCTTATCTTTTAGGTTTGGCAGCTGGTGACAGGCTCTAATTAGAGATAGGAGAGGCTTTGCCAGCCTGATGATCCTGAACATGGGAGGGGATATAACTCATTGGACGAGAGAATATGCTTTGTATACAGAAAGCCCTTGCTGATATCTGGCATCTCCAATTAATTTATCTAAAGCAGAGATTGGACACCTACAGTCGGTTGGCCAGATCTGACCTGACATGCAAAGTTCTCTGACCCATACAGAGCTTGGCTTGGGAGGCAAAGCTTCCCACCCAGATTGCTGTATGCTGGACAGGGACTCTAAAGCCTGGGTAGGCTCAGCAGAGCCATTTTTGAGAGCTTGGCATGCCTAGGGGCATGGGGAGGATGCATTTCTGGGTGGGGGAGGGCAAAATGAGGGGTAGATTGGGACTGGGAGCAGGTGGAACTGGTATTTTTTGCCATAATGTTTGATAGAATGAAGATGTTGCACTCCAATTTGTTTCATTGCATTCTGCATTGAAAGGGGTATAACATGATGGAATGCCAAGGTTTTCACAATTTTGGCCACTAGTGTCAAGGTCAGCTTGTTGTCCCCCTAAAGCTTGTTGCCCGGTGCAATTACATCTCCCTGCACTTCTTTAGCTGTTGTGGAAACAGATAGAACATGAGGGAAGGAGGGAGGGAAGAAGTTGAAGTGGTAGGCAGGGAGATTTTTAAAAATGTATTTGCTGATTGTGTTCCCTCTTGAGTTCTTTCAACAGGGCAGGGAAGAACAAATAAACACCCTCTATTCAATCATTTATGACATCACATATCGTCAGATTAATACGGAAATACCATTTTCTACCTAGAAAATGTACAGCCCAATCTATCCCAAAATACTTGCCAATAGAATTTGTCCCGTGTTCTGTTTTGCAATAATGTCTGCAGTGTCTAATTCGCAGTGTCTGAGGACTCCATTCTGAGCATATGAAGCTGTCCAATGCAGGTGTCATATAGTAGTATTTCTACCTGCTGAAGATCTTTCCCAGCTGTGGTTTCCAGGGCTTTCTAGCAGGAGATGCCTGGGACAGAGCCTGAAATTTAATGCATGCAGGGCATCCCCACCCCCAAAACAGAAGTGCTTCAACGAAGACTTAAAATAACCCGACTGGACAGTTCTATACCAAGACATTAATCTACTTCAACTCCTGTTTTGCATGAATTCATTAAACTCTGACATCAAGAGGGTGACCTAGAAAAGTAAATAAGTACTCTACTATTCCTCTTTGATCCAAAGGTATTAGAGAATTATAAATCTCCAGTCACATTGGATACCAACCAAATATATCACCAAGCAAAACGTTCCACCAAGATGCTCTGACTATTTTATAAAAACATGCTGATTGAAAAGCCGGCTGAAAATGTGATCTTGTTTCAGAAACTCTGAATTCCCAGTTTGATGTTCCAGCATTTATTAATGAAGAATATCATCAAATGGAATGTCTGTGCGAATGTGGGTGTGAACCTTCATTTCTCTCCCATCTGACAAAGGGAGAAATCTATTTTGCCATTGTTTCCTTGCATGTCTGTTTGTTTAGATCTGTCAGCCTTCAGGCTTGGTGCTGTTTGTTTTTTTTAATTCAATGTTTTATGTTCTACTGTGCCTTGGTTGTGTTTTTCAGGTTCCTAAGAAACGACAAATAATATCACCATATTTGCATACAATCAAACTTCCACATGGTGTTATTCTATTTGATTTTCATAATACTTGAAAACTTGGTATAGAAAACCCAGGTCCAAGCAATAACCTGTCCACTTGATCAAACAGCGCGCTATCCTAAACATGCTTCCTAACTGCAGGCTGCCAAACTCTTTCCAACAAGCAGCTTCCAATTTGTTTTCTCCATTCTGTTCCAGTTGCGGAAACGGCAAGTTTTGCATCAGTGCTCCCAAACCCCACCACCTCGAGACATTCGCTGGTCTGCCACTTACTAAAAGGCAAACGACTGTGAACACTGGCAGTTCCTTAGCAAAATAATAGCAAAGCCCCAGCTGTGCTTACCCATCCACTGGATCGTTGCCCAAATGTCAATGGTATTCGCAAATAAGGGGTTGCAGAAGCTTTGGGATGTGTCATCAAGCCTCCGGCAACATGTGCCAGGGAGGGCAGCCCAAAAGACAGAGGAGAAATTACTTCAAAAATCAAGGGGCGAGTCTGACCAGCAAGTCTGGAATAATGATAAAGCTGCTGGAGGTGGGATCTTAAAATTCCGGTTTAGGAGCAGGATAGGGCATGATATGAAGTCTAAAATACAGTGTTATAAGATTTTTGCTAGAAATTGTTACATATTAAATGAAGATTTATAATCAGTTAATTTTTTATTAATTTTTTAAAACCTGAACTGAGAACCATTCCTGAGTCTCATGCTGGGTCTAATTGCAAGTGAAACTTGAACCATAAAACGCGTTGTAAAGACTCTTGATTTGCCAGAGTCTTTGTTGATAAAGATATGATTCTATTATTGTTTGCTTTGAAATTCCTGTTGGTGGCCCTGGCTTTGCAGGCAATGCATGAGGGAGAGACTGTCAGCGCAATCCTATTGTGCCCCTTGCGTTGATGCTACGACAGAGCGCCGATGCGGGGGCACTGAATGGCACCCTCACATCGGCACTCGAGCAACAGGACTGGTGCTGCAGGCAGTGCCAGTCATATTGCGCTCGCACTGAACCTCTCTTGTGTCAGCTGAAGCCAGCCGGCGCAAGGGGGGCTCCGTGCAGAGGCATCAGAGGCATCAGCGGGATTGGCGGCAGGAGAGAGACTGTGGGTGGGGAGAGGGTGGGCTTGGGAGGCGGCCATACGGCTGCATTCTAAGCCCGTTCGGGAGGCCATGCAGCCCCAAATCGGGGCTGCGCTCTCTCCTTGGGTCTGCGCCTGCTATTTAGCAAGGACAGATCTGAGGAGCGCGTAGGGGAGGCTGGAGCCTCCCCTACAGTAAGGGAGCGCATGTTCCCTTGCTATGGCTTCAGCCTCTCCTAAGCAGCGTAGGATATGGCGCTGGCCCATCAGCCTCGCCAGTCGGGCGCTGCTTAGGATTACGCCCTGAAGCTCAGCAGTAGAGTCCCCATTTTGCATGCTAATGGTCCCAGCTCCAATACCCAACATATCCAGGTAGGGCAGAGAAAATTTACTATCTGAAAACCTTGACCACAACTGCCAGCTAGTGCAGATAACAATGTGCTACATGGATTAATGGTCCAACTCCGTATGAGATAGGCTGACCTCTGGTACCACAGAAGCAGCAAACGGCTGAGAAGTACAAGTTTTGACATGGCTACCAAGGTTAGGCAAAATTTGCTGATCCCTCGTAATAATGGGAGATTAGAATCATCATGAGACTTTAAAAAAAAAAACTCCTATAACCCATCTTGTGGTTTCCTCCAAAGAGGCCATTTCTTGGGACAGAGAGCTGCCATTGACTGCCCCACAGCTGCATGTACACCCACACCCACAGAGAGCGAGAGCAAGAGCGAGAGAGGAGGGCAAACTATGAAATGACTTGTCATGTATAGTTTTGGTCCTTAGTTGTACCAAAATGAGAGAGAGAGAGAACTCGGCACTTTATACATACAACTAACTTTTATATGGACACGCTCAACCGTAAACTTGTCAACGGTGACAAGAGGGGTGGGGAGTTACAGTTATTTCTCCAACTCTTCTCCTCCATTCCCCAGCCACCATAGAGGCCACTGACTGTAAAAAACAGGGACATCTTTGACATGCATGCAAAGCCTGTCCTTGTCTAGAGTGACAAGAACATTTTACATTCTTTCTTTTTCCAACTGTGGCCTAGATTGCAGCGGTTTACTTTGTCCCACATAAAATAAAGGGAGCCAATGAGAACCAAGCCATGCCTAGCCTGCATACATATAACGGAATTCTGAAACTATTTGTTTATATATGCCTGGTAACCGAAGATGCCAACATGAATGCTATTTTACAGGAATAAAGTCTGTATCCATTCTGGGTTTTCTGATGTTCTCTTTCATTTGATTTGCATATTTAAATGACCAGAAGATAATGGATATGACCTTTTGAATAATAGACAGGTGTTACAGGTGTTCATGAGGATTGAAAATGAAAACATTGGCATTTGGTCTGTCGCCAAAAATGATGTCTTGCTCCCGACTAACACCAAGTTGGGCAACCCACACAGTAAACAAACATGCTTTGTTACTTCTGATGCCTCTGTGTCAAAATCACTGAATGCCAGGCACTGAGAAAGGTTACTCAAGTTTAGCTCTTACACAGCCTGAAGAAGGCATGTAGCTCTGCTTCTAACTCTGACGGAAAGAGACAGAGATGGCTTTGGGCTGCAGGAGGCCAGCTTTTACTGCTCTGCAGTAAACGAGCCACAAATCTTCCAATTATTTCATAAGCCAAAGAGTAATGCTAGCGAGGGGATATTCCGTTTCTCCTCTTTAGGCAGTTTAATATCTACCATCTTTTATTTTCTTTCCCTTTCTCTCTATCCTTTAAAAAGCCAATAAATCCTTCTGTTCTTTAATCTAAGTTTAATTGAGTTTTTGGCTGTTATCGGGAGAAATTACTTGCTAGCATTCCTAAGGGTGACAGAACGGTGTCTTGCTCTCAGGAGAGTTGAGTTTAAGACTTCCTGCCCTGGTCAAGGGCAGGGATAAAAACCTGCTATTTCCTCCAGAGGCCATGCCTTCACAGGATCTGTTATTATGGATGAAGAGAGGGTCAACACAATCAAGAGACACTTTTGCAAGGTATGAACTCCAGAAAACGTTGGGTACGCAGCTTATATCAGTGGGGTTCAAGCACATCTGCCTTTCTCTGTACTGACCCCAAAAGTCAGTATCTGCTGCACATTTTACTTACTAAATCCCACTCAATATTGCATTTATGGAAACATTTACACTTTGTCTTTCCAAGGGATGAATATGCCTCAAGGTAGCTTACATATATACAATTTTTGAAAATAAATAACATCATAAGATAAAGTTGGGCAGGTTATTCTCTCTTCAGTTCTATGATGCATTGCAAGATGGAATGTACAATACCTGCCCTTGGACAGAGTTGCAAAAATGCACCCTAATTGTAAGCATCTACAAAGATATATTTTGTCAGGCTGTATTGAGGCACAACATTTTCAACTGTTAATTAACTGGTATAGCTCTTTGGATTGTATTAGAAGGCAATAATGTCATCGCTCCCAAATGTATAAAGCCATGCAGCATTTTCTGCACCACTGCTATTTCAAATACACATGGAGGGTAACTGATAATTCTTTCTAAAATGATTTAAAAAAAAAAAAAGGACCAGCCTAAAACACAGATAAGATTAACTGCAGGCTTGTTCATCACTATGCCTTAATTGGTTATTAGGTAATCATTTGCATTGCTACCAGCTTGAAGTGTCAGTATGTTAAGACAAACAATTATTTCTGTCAAATGAATAGATCCACAACCTCTTTCACAGTACAATCAACTCTCAGGCGCTCATCCAATAACCAGCTGCAATTGCTCAGATGTCATTGTCATGCTGTATCCCTATATCCTCAAGGGGCATCTGGCATTGGTGGCAACCACAGAAATATCACTCAAAAGCTCCAACTTGCAAGAGAAATTCTGCAAGGTTGAACACAAGAAGGAGTCTAAACAAAATGAAGTCACAGTATCATGAGTGGAGTCCAAGACTGGCAAAGAGAAAACACTGCTTGATGCCAAGTGATTGTGCCTGTCGAGAAGGCCACATGCGAATGAACTCTGAGACACAAGCCAGTTTCAAATAATCATTAAAAAGGTGTTTATATCAGTAATTCGAATAACCTGTTAAATGCAAAAGCAAATGGCATTTCCCAGTAAAGATTTCAAACATAGCCACATAGAGAGTCGACACCAATCTTTAATGCAATTTATATGTATTTGGAAGTTCTCCCTTGAAGAAATACAAGAAATCCAGTAACATTTGTAAATGGATTGGGGGGGGGGGGTCACACTTGCACAAAGTCAGACTACATTATGCCTAAAGTGAAATTTGAGGGAACTCCGAATTTTGACATTTCTGCTTGGGTAATAGGTGAGAAATTTCAGTATTTCCAGACAAGTCCTCAAAATTTCAAAATGGGATTGTCTGCCTTCTTAAGCTAGTTGTTTATCACACACTATTCTAGATTGTTTACTACGTGCCCATTAATATCTAGTTTCTTACTTTCAAAAACACTGTAAAGTTACAGGTTTACAATACATTATTATAGCACAGGCTATGAAATCTACATGTGCCTGAGGAAAATTGGGCAGAATATATGTATGCACTCCAAATGCATCTCCTTTTCAGAACACTGAATTTACCATACAACAGAGTTGCAGACAGTCTCCTTCATGACACTATTGATAAGAAATGAAATGTTTACAATATAAAACTCTCTCAAAAGCAAAGCAGCAGGCCTCTAGAGGATTGGCTATCAGACAACACTATCTGTGCAGTAAATAATATTAGGACTGAGCTGAAGTAAGAGGTTCACTTTAATCTGCCTTAAAAGGACTCCCCCAACCCTCAGTCTGGTGCTGTTTTTTTTTTACAGCTGTCACAAAATGACTGTGACAATATTTTATTGGCTAGTATTGCCAATGTGACCAGCAGAGGAAGCGCCCTTCCTCTCAACAACATTATTTTCCCTCAGCGCAGTGGTTCTCTTTTGAACTGGGACCCATTTTTTTAGAATGGTATGCGTGTTGGGACCCACTGGAAGTGATGTCATTGAGCTGGAAGTGATGTCATAGCTGGTGATATCATCAAGCAGGAAGTGCCATGATTGTGACGTAATGAAATGACACTCCTAGAAAGTAAACTGACATTCCTGGACTGCAGCAATTGCACAACCATGAAACATCTCTGACAGAAAGCAAGATTAGGTCAAAATATTATGTAAAAGCACTGAGGTAAAAACACTTAAAAAAACACCCTCACTTGAAAATTCAAACTGTCAACACTCACTACAGGAATATAGCAAGAGTAAGATCTGCAGCTCCCAAGATGGCTGCTCGCAGCTTTCCACGACCCACCTGACATAGGTCGTGACCCACCAACTGGGTCCTAACCCACAGTTTAAATAACACTGCCTTAGCGGTATCAGCATCTAGCAAAATTTGATTGGCTGCAAACATTAGGGCATTGTCCACTAATATAATTCCAATCCACTATGTAATTCCAATCAGAGCAATTAAGCAGCCAGGGTGTGTCGGTGTACCAAGACAGTAGCATTGAAGGAACACAGTGGCTGCAATCATGGGGAACAAAATTCAATCAGGTAAGATTAAGAAATGACCTCCACAAAAGGAGGCCAAAAGCAAAAACTATGAAATCATTCACATTAGCTTTAATAAATATGAAATGGCCTTAAACTGGCAGAACCAGTGGCATCCCCAAAACTCCACGAGTACTTATGGATCAATTTAAAATGTAGTTATTAAAATACCAACAGTGAATTCCCATGCATATGTACTCAGAAGCAAGTTCCACTGTATTCAATAAGCGTGTAGGATTGAAGCCAAAGAGTGCTGAATATTCTTATGCTGTACCCTGAAAGTTCAAATGCACAAACAATTAGTGCTGTGGAGGCAGCACCTAGTTATTGTTTAATTTACCTTTGGGGGGGGGGGGAACCACCAACACATATATGGAATCTCCAGGTTCAGAGGTAATATCCCAATGAACACTAGTGGCTGGAAAGAAAGAATACGGCTACTGCCCTTATGCTCTTTTTGTGGGCTTCTCAGAGACACCTGATTGGCCACTGTAAGAAATGAGATGCTGGATTTGATGGTCCTGGAATCTGATCCAGTAGAGCTCTTCTTATGTAAATTGTTCAAAAAAGACAGTTACTTACACTCCAATACTCCCACCAAGGAATACGCTACTTGCTGCAAGGCACATCCTTGGCATTTCTGGACACATGGTAATGATGTCAAACGTAATTGATGGATTTCAGCCAAGCTGAAGGAGCTCAGCTTCAATGGAATTTGAGCTGTGTGGCCGCATGGTCGTGCAGCTTAAAGGGAACAGTGCTTATGGCTCAGATTACTGCTATCGCCTCACAAAGGAGAAGAGGATCTTGAGTTAGGACATCTGCACTATGAATGGTCCACTATATTCATTGGCTCTCTGCCTGGATCCCAGGTGCCAGTGATAAAACATCCTGGAAAAAAACAGCAATATTTACAATTTTACTAAAGATATTTTAGAAGATGGTTCAGATTTCACTGCAAGCAAACTCTGCCCTATGAATTATTTCAGTATAGATCTGGGCTCTAAAGCACACTGCTGTGTGATAAAACAAAGAAACATAAATAAAGGAGAGAATAGTTTTATTTTTGGATTTACAGACCCCATTATGATGAAAAAATTGAATGCATCCAGACTGAAAACTAATTTAAAGAGCCATTCCAAAAGCAAAAGAAATCACAGGTCATATATCATTACACTCTTTTCAGAACCAGAAATCAACATAGGCAGGTTAGCAATTAATAGTTTTATTTATCTGAGTGGATTTGAGTGCACCTTTTATTTCACAGACTACTGTAGATCTGGGATGATAGCCGATAGCCAGGGATACTTTTTTTTTTTTTTTTGCCAGAGCCTTGAGAGCTACCACCACAAAATGGCAGCTTGGAGAGGCAGAACCAGTGGCAAAATACTAGAACTCTTATTCAGTTGTGTGAGTATCATCAAGTTGGCCACTGTTTTTTTTGTTGGTTAGTGATTTATTGGGTGACATGTACTGTTACATATTAAAATAAAGTTAATGGAGATTACATCAACTCTAGTGATGCCACTGCATTTGGGTTGTGCATATGATATTATAATTTATTATATATGGTCTGGTACGAGAGGAGGTCCATCATGGGGGTGACACAATGAGGTCTCGCACCGGTTGAGGCAAACCCTAGAAACCCTCTGGGTTTGTTGCCCAATTATAGTTTTTTGTTGCCCCATTATAGTTGGATACAAATGACCAGGGCGCGCACACACACACACAAAAAACCCAGACGCAAATATCCAAGGATGCCAATACCCTAGTAATGAAATGGATCCAGAAAATAAGTTACTTAGGTATGCACTTAAGCATCTTATATAGGTAATAGCCAATACCATTCTACCCAGTACATGTAAAGGAACTAGATAATAAACAAAAGGTTTCCCTGGGTAGAGGGCTGCTTTAAAGGAGGCACCTATATAATGAACTTCCACTTGGTGGCAGCAGAGAAGCCCACAGGAACAAACAGGAAGTGTTAAGTAAACTATTTGGGTCACTTTCCCACTCACTTGTAGCAGAAGTTACTGCTGGACTGTGACAAGGTCACTGAGCTGCATAGTTTTAATAGCAATCTCAAGTCACTCCTGAACTCTATGTCTGCATCAGTGGCTTATTTATTTTTTCCTTGTGTTTTCCCTGGCTCTCATAGCATCAGATCTCAATCTATCTTTGTTTGAAATATGAATAGAATATTGAGCATACACTACAAAGGTGTTTTTCTAATATGTGTGCACATGGACCTGTGTGAAAACAGCCAAACCAAAACATGTTAGGTATTGTACAAAACACCATTCACTCTGAAACATGGGAATGAGAGCTGACTCATAACACCACCTTATTGGTTCTTTGCTGTATCATAATAATGCCTCATTGGCTTTTGGAACAATTCAGTCTCATTGGTCAGTTTTAAGTTAAGGAAATCCACTTTTTGGTACATAAGGCGGTTAGGTTGTGTTTTCCTTTTCTGGTTATTTGGCTATAACATTTGATAGAATGCACGTAATTCAGTATGATTTGTTTCATTGCATTCATCACTAAATTACCCATCAATGATATGCAACATGATGGTGTTATTAGAAAATACCAAGATTTTCACAATTTTGTCCAGTAGTGTATCAACCTCTCCCCCCACTGAGTGCATTCCCCATGTGGTCTGCACCCCTTCACCTCCTAGTGATGCTACTAAACAAATCCTATGTTACATATCCTAATCCTCTTATTCCAGCCCTAACCATACCTTTGCATTTTAAAAATTTTAAAAAATATTATATAAACGTATCTGCCACATTGCCCGAATGTCGCAATCCCAGACCAGCAACACCCTAACCACTCAACACCACCTAACTGTGCTGAGCATTGCAATGTAGCTGTACGCCTGGGCCTGCTGGCGCCTAGCACAACTGCACAACCCACCAGAAACAGTTTGGCAATGAAATCATCTTGCGAACTGCCAAATTACTTCCAGGGGGCTGCTACTTGGTGCTGTTTGGAGTCATATGTGGGCAGGACAGCCCATCAACCACCGAACTCAGCACAGAGCTTCTCTCAGTAGCGGTTGGGGCAGCATGCCCAATACTGTTCCACCCCAGGGAGTGGGTACCTTGGTCAGTCCACCCCAGTTGCCCCCACTTAGCGATGTCATCAATACATATATTGGAATACAAATATCCAGGATGCAAAAAAGACAGACACAAATGATCAATACTTGGACATTTTTGACAGGGACATAGTTGTCCAGGACAACTATTCAAGGCCATTGATTTCCGGTGTCCCTCAAGTCTCTAGTGTCTCTCAAGTATTTACATGAAACTGCTAGGGCTGATCATCAGGGGATTGGGGGCTGGGTTTCACAAAAACGCAGGTAACATCCAGCTCTAATTCTCATATCCATCTTCACCTGAGGGACCAGGTTCCCTCTTTTAGGTGTGCTCCTGGATCTGGCCTTGACCTGGACTGTCAGGTGTCAACTGCAACTGGGAGCACCTTTAACCAGTTCCAGCAAATCATATCCAATTCTGGATCAGATAAACCTGGGTCCAGTTACCCATCTACGGTAACAACTAGGTTGGACTATTGCAACATGCACTACCTGAGGCAGCCTTTGAAGACTGCTCAGAAGCTTCAGTTCGTAGAAAATGTAGCCACTAGGCTCATTACAGGACCCAGGGGTCATGACCATGTCATGCTCCTATCAAGCCATCTACTATATTATCTGTCTGTCTCTTACTGGACTTAGATACCTTACAAAACCCGATCTGGCTTAGGTACTTGAAAGATCATCTCCTCCCACCTGAGTCTGCCTGTCTCATGAGGTCATCCCAGGTGTCCCTGTTATGTACACTATCATCTTTTGATGTTCAGCAAACTGCAACTCATGATGAGAACATCTTTTCTGTCCTTGGGCCTGCCTTTGGAATTCCTGTGCCCTTGAAGTCAGAACTGCTTCCTCCTTGCTGGCTTTCCCCAAGGACTATTAAGACTTTTTTTAATTAAAAAAAATGTCACCTTACTATTTCCCCACAGTTTTTCCACTTTTCCAACCAACACTTGGTTTTCATTCCCTGGGCTGCCATTTTAACCTTTTTGCCTTGAACAAAATGGAAGCTGACAAGAATCTCTTAATAAATAAATAAATAAATAAATAAATAAATAAATAAATACATAAATACATAAATAAAGACAACCATTTTACAATGCAAATAACACCAATACCAAAGATGAAGAAAACAGATGCACTCCTTCATAGACCATCTGTTGGCCCCTGCTGTCAATTGACTTATTCCTAGGAAGCAACTGGATCTCCCAAAGGTTTAAATCAAAATTAAATGATTTCACTATCCAGCATGCTGGGTTGACACTAGAACTTTAAATACAGCTTCAAGTTCAGAGATCAAACAAGAACCACCACCAACAACTGTAGGAATTGACATTTTCATTTCCAAAGGCCAAAATAGGATCCAAAAATACGTTCAAGTTTCTTTTAAGAAAACCAGTGTGCCCCAAACACACACACGGCCACCTGTTTGAAATTTGCATTCTGAACTAACAAGTCTTGAAGTAAGCTACAAGATATGTTAAATGATCTCTGTTACCATTTCTCCTGCTTGTTTCTTCTTTAGAAATAGCCTCAGTGGGAGGTAGGGTTACAGAGCACGACTGCAATGCATGGCAGAGAGCTGACTCCTTCCCCTATGCTATTTTCTTGCTGAAAATTCCCACTGCAGCTATTTACCCATAAAAGTGCCAATGTAGCAAATGGCATCTTCAGAAGCAAACAAGTGCTTTGGGGAGGAAAATGGTGCAGGGGAACACACACACTCCCTCAGTCGAACCATCCAGTGGCTATTTCTAAAGTTAAAAAAAAAAAAAGGATGGAAGAAATGATTACATTTAACAGTTTGAACCTAATTTGAAAAAACAGCAGAGACCCAAAGAACCAATCTTGCATCACATATAAAGTCATTTTGGAACTAACTACAGAGTGGATTTTTTCCTTCGTGTCTTTCAAAATAAAGCTTTGCATTAGCATGTTGAACAAAGTAGACGACAATCCATTTTTATTAGTCAGAACCAGGCTTGACCCTCATTTCATCCTAGCTGGAGATAATTACTTGATATTAACGTAAAGCAGCAAAAGGCATGCTTGAATTTCATTGAATGTTATTAGATAGATTCTGGATGAAGTCTCCCCAAACACTTTGGTTTCTCTAAAAATAACAAGATGAACACACACACACACTCACACATTAACAAAAGGGCTGGCCTTTCATTACTTATTCAGGCAGAACCCAATTACTTCAGGGTCAAAGCCCTAATGTACTAGGTACCTAATGTTTTGCACAGATTGTTTCTGGACATAAGGATGATTATTTCTTAGTGTGGGAAGTTTTACAAGTTACATGGATATTATATAGAATATATCTTGTTTCTTGTGTATTATCTGCACAACAGTTGTAGTGCTGTTGTAGTGCATCAAACTTACATCAGTCAAATAAAAATAGTCATTGCTCTTTGTTCAGATCTATGTGCTGTCAAAGACACGCTTGTCAAGCACTCCAAGCAGATAGCTGGAGATCAGTCACATTTCAGTGGGTAACTACTTAATTTTGTAGAGTTTAGGCTGGCAGTCTGAAAATGAATATACATATATTTGAATCAATTATTCCTGTGCATTGTGCAATCACTAAGCTACTGTAGCCATGCTTTAAGTCTCTCATGCTGCAATCCATATTAAGCCAGAGTACTTGCAGTCGTTATGATTTGACCTCAATGTGTCTTATCAAGTTTAAGTGCAACACTTCAGATGAAATTATGGTAGCTAGATGATCACCTGGAGATAGCACCTGTACTCTTCAAACCTGTATAGAAAGCCGATGCTTCCTTTTTGCCCAAGTGGTCCATGCCCCGCACACCTACTGTGGGATAAAAAAAAAATCTCCTTCTTGCTGCAGCAAAAAGAGAAAGATGCAGGTGCTGCTCTATTGCCCCTTCCTCAACCACCGGTACTTCACAGCTTTTGAGGGACTTGGGTAGAAACCTTGCAGCCCCAGCCAGTGCAAACATGCCATAAAGCAGTGGTGCCTAAACTGTGGGTCGGGACCCATCAGTGGCTCAAGAGTCAATTTCAGGTGGGTTACAAAGCAACTAGAGCAGTCATATTGAAAATATAAGATTATGGGATGCTAGAAGGGAGGAGGGCTGCCTGGTTGTTTTGCTTGTGTCCGGTTGTAAACAGGCTTTTTTTCCTTTCTGATTCACTTTGTTATTGCAAAATGACTGAGAAATAACCCAAGTTATTGTGCATTCTCAGGAAAGCAGCAGGTTCGACGTCACAGTGACATAATTTCTAGGTATTATATCACGTCTGGTGGGCCCCAGACAGATTGTCATTTAATTCTAAAAAGTGGGTTCTGGTGCTAAAAAGTTTGAGAACCACTAGCATAAACCATTTTTGCAACAATTAAGAAGGTCTTAAGAAGTAAGAGTAAGAAGGTCTGCCCAATGCCACCAGTGATTAATCTGGAACAGCAGCTACCAGAGCTGTTCCATGCAGTGCAGAGGCAGGGGAGGGCGCGCACACGCACGCACGCACGTACGCACGCACAGAACACAAGGATCCAAAAAGGTTGAGAATTCAAGTGGTGTAAGCACACCCTAAGACAAAACAAGGGAGTACTGCACTTCTCTATATATATAGCACAGGCGAACAACACATGCACACACATATTCTGAAAAATCTCTGTTTCAATGGCACAGACTTCACTTCGGAAAGTGAATGTACAGTCACTGACAGACCAGTCCTATTTTTGTCCTAGGCCAGCACAGTGGCTGCTACGCCAGCCAAAACTGTCGTGAACGTGGCATAAAGCGTGTTTGCAGCACCTGGAGGGTAAGCTAAACCGCTGGCGTGAATCCAAGAAGCCCCACAGGGCAGGCTGGGGAATTATTTGGGATAAGGGAAAATATATCCCTTTACCCCAAGGAGACCTCTAGCCACCTCCTAGCCTACACTGAATATAATGTAGGCCTGCACCAGCGCATGATAGGATTAGGCTGCCGGATGCAATACTGTCAGCTCTTTCTGGTCCAGATTTTATTTAGACGGCATAATGGAGATATGCAGTCTAAACGGTAATTGCTAATTTAGTAATTCAGTATCCTGAATTCTAATGTTTCCTTCTGTTTTGGAATGGAAAAGAACAGTTATAACAACCAGCCTTTTCCAGCATTTTAAAAATCGAAACTTAAAAATAATTTTAAATAATTACTTGAAAATAATTTTAACTTCTATTATGTAGACGGGACCTATGTCAGGCATCCCAGTCTCTGTTAATATAACCATAAAAAAATGCCAACACAAAAAATGCCAACACAAAACCCTACAAAATGGGTGCTTTATGTTTTTTTGATCAAAATACGAGTACCTTTGCCTCTACTTTTTTCTTTTTGGAAAATTATGCCACATGTCAGCATATTCCAGAGTGCAAACAAGCTCAAGCAGCAAAGCAGCAGGTGCAGTAGGGGATGTAATATGAATGCTCGTGTGTTGATTTTGCTTGTCTAAGAAGCAGCATTTCCTCCTTGTCATATTGGCTTCGAGCTGAATGCACCGAGAACATTCTTTTTTCAACGGTAATCACAATATTAATTTTCTGAAACAAGAAAGGTCAATGATATTGTGCCCAAGGAGTTGAATTGCAACTACTTGATTTTAACCAGGCTTAAAATAAATTTTGGTACTCTCCAACTTCATTCAATCAGTGCACAGAGATACTTATTGCCAAAAATGCCCATCCCCTGGTCAGGCTGAGGACAGGATCAGGCTTCCACTGCCTGATCCTATGCCTAGCTTCAGGCTGGGCAGCCCAATACAAGGCTGCTAGAATCTCCGCTAGAAAAATAGCTGGTGGAAACTCAAGAAGTCCCATTGCAGGATGCCAGGGCTTTCCATAGGTGAAGAGGGCAAACATCCCCTTCCCCAGTGATGTCATGCACCCACTACGCACCACTACACGAGTACCGGTTCCTAGAAGTTGAGCTGGCCCCGCCCACTCGAAGCTGGCCCCGTCGGCTGGTTGGCTCAGCAGCTGCGCATGCGTACTGCACGCCCGCAGCCGTTGCCTGCACTTTCTGTGAGGAGGCAGGCAGGCAGGCAGCGTGGTGGTGGAGGCAGCAGCGACAGCAGCAGAGGGAGAGGACCGGAGGCGGCAGCAGCGGCAGCAGCAGCAGCAGCGAGGGAGACCCGGGAATAAGGCAGCAAGCGTGAGAAGGTAGGCTGCCTGGGGCTCCCGCTCCCTCCAGCCGTGCAGATCCAGCGTCCTGGTTCCTCCTGCAGCCTCCCCCCAGCCCCAGCCCCCACGCTATCTTTTTTTGGTTGCCCGTTCCCCCTCCTGCTCCTTGCCGGCCGGCCCAGCGCTCGGTTGGGCGCCCACATGGTCGTGCGGCCTGGTGGGCGCCCGTTCCCCCTCCTGCTCCTTGCCGGCTCCTTGCATTTAACATTAAAGTTAAATGGCTCCCTGTTCCAAAAGGGCTCCCAATCTAGTACAGTCTAGCCTGCTATTTAACCAGGGGACAATTGAAGCAAAATATGTATCTACACATCTCTAGAAAGCAAAGCAATAGAAGTTAAATCAACACTAACCACAAGCTGAAGTTATTTCAAACATGATCACATTAATGGCAAACATCATGACCTCACTTCCGGCTATGACCTCACTTCCTGCCACGACATCACTTCCGGCTTATGACGTCACTTCCGGTGGGCGGACCCCGACAAGTGCCAATCAAAAGTGAGTACCTGTTCCTAAATCATTTGGATAACACCACTGCCCTTCCCCCTAGGAGAGTGATGGCGAACCTTTTGGGCTTGGTGTGTCAGAAATTCAGAAAATTCGTAACTCAACTCTGCTGGTGTGTCACACACAAACACACACACCGGCCGCCAGAACAAAAGACAAAAAAAATTACATATTGAAACACATTGCGCTCTCTCTCTCACTCTCTGGCTGTTGCAGTCTCACCCACTTGCTCTCTGGCTGTCTGCCTGCCTGCCTCTCTCTGGCTGTCGTACTCTCTTCTCTCTCACTTGCTCTCTGGCTGGCTGTCTCTCACCCCCCCCCCGCCCGCGCGCTGTCCTACATGCACACAGAGGCCGAGAGCAGCAGTTCTGCCTTGTGTGCTTGCTTCCCGCCTCTCTGATTCTCTGCACACGCGCCCCAGGATTCAGAGCGCTCCCAAGTAAGTGGAAAGAGCAAAACCAGCCAGCCAGCCAGCCAGTCAGCCAGCGCCCCTCCCTTCCTCCCCGTCTCCCAGACACCTCCAGATGGAACCTGTTTCCTCCTGGGATTGTGTAACCTCCCACACTTCTTTAGCAGAGCCCCTGCCGGCTTCCCAGCTAGTTGCAAGAGCTTGCTTGGGGGCGGGGCTGCTTCTGATCGGTACAGGCTCAGGGAAGCAGTCTTTAAGTGCCGGCAGCTCCAGTGGGGCCGCGTGTCAGCAAAAATGCGTTGGCGTGTCAGCCTTGACACACGTGTCATAGGTTCGCCATCACTGTCCTAGGAGATGCTGGTGGCTGCTGCAGAACCCGCAGGATGCATCCGTAGTCATTTGGCTACCGCTGCTCCTACAGGATCTCAGCTTTAACCCTACAGCAGCATATTCAAATAAACAAACTCGTATCTTATGCATAATTGCAAATGCATTTGCATACTTCAAAATGATGTTCTTATTGTAAAAAAAAAACGTAACAAGCAAGGCTTTTTACTTTGGAGCATTTCCACTTCACTAGTTTCAAGGATTTATCCTCCACCTTTTTTTTTTGTATCTCACTGTGTGGAAAGTAAACAAAAGGCTGTGAATGCATAAGTCTCTGGAGCAGCTTGTGCAGACAGAAAATCTGGAGTTCCTTTCAACTGTTCTGAAATGGCCCAAGATAATCTATCCTCATCATGGGAAGATGAAACATGAGTATGTCAGATTATCCTAACAAGCAGCTCATCATTAGAGACCCAAGTCAGCAAGGTAATCAAGTGTATATATAATTTTAAACCAAGGGAGTATTTTTACGCTCCAGGTTAGCCACATGATTCTGCATCTTTGGGGACTGGCGGACTTTACTTGCAACAATAGTCCATTCTTCATGCTGGCAACTATTCAATGCAACGGATGGTGTTGCCTGAACGGAGTCCAAAAACATCTAGTCAGTTCATTCACTGGAGCCAATAAAGGCTGATGGTGAGAAGGCACATCCTGCCGAGAAATGAACACAATTACAGATCAATGTTCCCAACATCTTGCAACATACTGCCCTTCTTATACATGTTGGAGGAATGTTCAAAGGATGCATAGTCCCTGAAGCATTGGAATTATTTTTTTTTTTAACCAATAGTGCACTGTACCAATTCAAAAAAAATTCCTCTATGTCACGTTCCAGGCCCACCAAGGGACAGAAGGACCATTAATTTGCTCTTACTTATGCCTTTGTCTTCAAATCTGTAGCAATTTGATTGAAAATGCAGTTGGATTCACCTTTAATAAATACATTTGTACATAAAAATTAATCTTTAGAATTTGAAGACAAATCCAGTAGTACATTAAACCTGTTATATTACAGACTAAGGTAACTCACTTTAATAATCCCCTAGCAGTCTCATAAAAAGATCTGGACGGTTGCTTCAGTCTGTAACAAGGGTGCCCCGCGAAGCCCCCAAACTACCCTTATATAACTGAAGTAAAATTTGTGACAAAGGCAGTTCTTATTCATATGCCAGTTATATTAATGTATTTCGATTACTGGTAAAATCCTATGCTTTTTATGGCACCAGCAGAGTCACACGCTTCTGGGCCACCACCACAGATGGAAGGGAAGACGCCGTGTGTGGCAGCAAAAGAAAGGAGCCCCACCAATGTCAGCGGGGGCCCAACCCTATC
This sequence comes from Lerista edwardsae, assembly GCA_029204185.1. NCBI lineage: Eukaryota > Metazoa > Chordata > Lepidosauria > Squamata > Scincidae > Lerista > Lerista edwardsae. The sequence goes on along the minus strand of JAJKFI010012345.1, from coordinate 921 downwards.
CAACATTCCAGTGCTGATGCAGCTGCGCCAACAGGGCAGGTGCTGCATCCTGCGGTGGTGGTGCAGCAGTGGCGGATTTAGGGGGGCAGGGGGGCACGAGCCCTGGGCGCTGTCTTGGGGCCGTCTAGGGGGGTGCCAGTGGCCCCCGCAACATTGCGCGACTAGACCTGGGCTTCAGAGCCCAGGTCTACCCATTGGGACCAGCCACAAGTAGCCCTGGCCTCCCTCGAGGGAGCCCAGGTCTACCCGCGGCCGTTTCTAATGGGTAGACCTGGGCTCCGTGGAGCCCAGGTCTACCCGGGGCTGCTTCTGGTGGGTAGACCTAGGCTCCCATGGGGGCACACTTCTATTGGGTGCCCCGGGTGCCATTTTGACTAGGTCCGCCCCTGTGGTGCAGTCAAGGAAGCCTCTTCAAGGTAAGGGAAAGCTGCATAGACGCTGGAAAGTTCAATAGTTTTTGGGGTTGGGTGGATGGAACAGAGGTCAGAGATGGGAAGATTTGGGTGGTTGGGTGGCTGGGAGCGTGTCGGAGGTAGGAGGGAGCTGCACCTGGTGTCAGCAACTTGCACTGAATGCTATCCCTTCCAGAGTTAGCTGACACACCTCCTTAGACTTGAGCTGGCACGGGTCCAAGGAGAACCGCTGTCGGCTTATAGAGGGATAAGGGAAAATCTTCCTTTTCTCAGGCCTCCTGATCAGCACTCACCACCACAACATGCAGCACAACCTGTTTAGCGCAGAGAAAAGGATAGGATTCAGCGGTGAGTCTGGTAACCATTAAACACTGCTGAATTTAATTCAGAGACAAATTTGCCCTTGAATGAAATTAAAAACTAAAACCCGATTTCTTTGACTTTTTCAGCTTTTTTTATTTCACACACACACACACACACACACACACACACACACACACACACACAC
>JAJKFI010012344.1:0-17995 GCA_029204185.1 Lerista edwardsae | reverse complement strand
GTGTGTGTGTGTGTGTGTGTGTGTGTGTGTGTGTGTGTGTGTGTGTGAACACTGTTGTCATTTTGGCATCATCAGAAAGTAAGGTTAGTGGGAGGGAAACAGCACCAATCACAGAAAACTCCATGGGAAACCATGGTTACTTTTCTTACTATTTGCTTTCTCTTCCTACTATTTGCCTACTACTAGTTTCAAGAGAAGACCAAGTATTCTATGAGGAGGCATCAAGTGCCTTGGCAGCCAATCAAAAAGACTACATCTATGGTTTTCAAAGTTTCTAGCACTGGGACCAACTGTCCAGGACCCACCGGATGTGATGTCATGGCCAGAAGTGCTGTCATTGTGACACCAAAGCCTGCTGCTTTCCTGAGAATGCAGCAATAAGCTATTTCTCAGCCATTTTTCAATAGTAAAATGAATCAGAATGAAAAGCGCCTATTTGCAACCTTGACACAAACAAAACAACCACCCAGCCCTCTCCCGCATCCCATTTTCCCATATTTTCAGTATGGCTAGGTGATTTGCAACCCACCTGAAATTGGCTCATGACCCACTTGATGGGCCCTGACCCATAGTTTGGGATCCAGTGGCCTAGGTTTCCCTCCATATAAAACTTTTGCTGTGATCTTTATTATTAACCATTACAATTCTAATCTAGTCCCACTGATTTTTGCAGAATTGATTTTTACGTGGATTTATGTTGGGTCAGAACATGACTTGGCAATTCTAAGTACACTTACTTGGGAGAAACTTTCTTGAAGGGTGCAATCCTAAGACTAGCTAGATCTCTCTGTACTTCACTTCATTGGAGACTTGCTAGTTTATATGAGCCAAGGGATTGACTTCCTGTTTTTCATGAGTAATGTACTGAAGTTTTTTTTAAATAAAGGGTTGTCTGCTGACTAATTTAAGAAGCCTTCATAGTTGTGTAGCATTTTTCACCTTGAAAAATGGATGTGCTTAGAAGACATACACCCCAACAAAATGAGCTTTACATCATTCTCTAGGCTGAACAAATTTTGGCTCTGTCTCTGTGGACCAATGGAGTGTGCAAAGTCAAATGGCTTCCCTACCCAACTGTTTTCAGTGAGTCTTTCTCATGTGCAGCCTTCCCTGGATTCTCCCGATAAGCATACTAAAATTTCAGAGTGCAAAGGGCCAATTTCATATTCAGTAATACCAAGTTTTCATTTCATAGCAGATCTTCTTCCCTTGAGATATTACTGACACTCAAAATGTAATTTTCCAACTCCTTCCTTCAAGCAACAAGTAGGTAACTGGCAGAATAAATGCTCTGTCTGCTGGATCTCTGAGCCACATGGGTGATATTTAGTGACTGATTGGGGAGGCCTTAATGTTGCATCTCATTTGGATTTTGCTTGTGTGTCTCCCAAGCTAGCCTATTTCACACAATAGGCTCTCAGTCACAGCTTTTCGGAGAAGCCTCAAAACATACCTAATTTGTCTGGCATTTGGATAATGGGTGGATGTTTGCCTCTGGAATAATGCTGCAGCTTGACTGGTCCCTTGGACAACTTTGCTCCCCCCCCCCAATGGACTAACAAGATGTTTTGGGTCTTGTCCCATTTTAAATGTTTTGTGTATGCTTGAGTTTTAATGCAATGGTTCTCAAACTAGTACCCCCTTTTCAGAATGATAATCTGTCCAGGACCCACTGAAAGTGATATCATGGCTGGAAGGGCTGTCATTGTGCTACCTGAGCCTGCTGCTTTCCTGAGAATGCAGCAATCAGTTGGGGGATTTCTCAGCCATTTTCCAATAGCAAAGTGAACCAGAAAGAGAAAAAGCCTATTTACAACTTTGACAAGCAAAACAACCACTCAGCCTGCTCACTTTCCAGTATTCCCTCTTCCCATATTTCTGTCTGGAAACCCAATGTTGTGTTGTGAAAGGTGCACCCACTTATTCCCTAGTAAGTGCAGGGAGTAGAAGTCCTTGGACAATGTCAGTAGCACGTGAAAGGGACTGTAATCATAGTTAGATGCATCAGGGAAGGATTTTATTTTACTTTGTTACTCTTTTCCTTCCAAAGCAGTTTGTAAATTTCATCAGTTAGCTGAATGATGTTTTGAAAGTGTGTGTGTGTGGGGGGGGTAATGTATGCATTTTCCTGTTGAGCAGCACATGAGCTCTATCTCCTGGGTGCTACTAGTTACTGTACCTAATTTGGTCAAGCTTTTCTTTGTGTCCATCCAGCCAAATTCAGGCACTTTCCTTCAGTCTGTTTGGACCTGTTCTATCTTCTGCCCCCACAATTTGGTTTACAGTGTAATCCTATAGACCATGCGCTTAGTACTGATGCAGGGTCGCCAATCTGCACCCCCACATCAGCATTCGAGCAACAGGACCGCTGGCCCTGCTATGCCCATGCTGAGCCTCTCTCGCGCTGACTGAAGCCAGTCGACGCGAGGGAGGCTCCATGCTGCACGGCACGGGGATTGGAGGCACGGGGATTGGAGGCACGGGGCATTGGAGGGATGGCACGGGGATTGGAAGCGGCACGGGGATTGGAGGGAGGGAGGCAGGCAGGGGCGGGACTTGGGTGGGCTTGAGAGGTGGCCATACGGTCACCTCCTAAGCCCATCCGTGAGGCAGCAAGACCCCGATTTGGGCCGCGTGGTTTCCTCGGATCTGTGCCTGCTCTTTAGCGGGCGCAGATCCGAGGAGCACATAGGGGGGGGTTGGAGCCTCCCCTATGGTAAGAGAGCGCACACTCCCTTGCTGGGGGAGGCTCCAGCCTCACCTATACTGCACTGGGATATGACATTGGCCGGCCGGCCTCGCCATTCCAGCACAGTATAGAATTGTGCCCTCAATGTCCTTCCTTTAGGATTTTTAATAAATTAGTTACATTTTGACTCTTGCCTTGCTAGTCCATGTTCATGGGTAAGTCTCCTTCACACCACCACTGTGGTTTTGATTTTTAATAATAGCCCCTGAGGATCAGGGCTTTCCTGGGAGAGGTGATTTTCACAGATGGCCCAGTGAAAAAGGACAGTAGGCAGCAGGAAGAGTTGTATGAGTGCCAACTGGCAGGCCCCAGGCTCCTTGGTCTGCTTGCCTTCTCCCAGGACCCAAAGGAGGACCCAAAATAGTGATTTAAATTTTTGTTATGTGGGCATAACCAGTGGTGTCATCCAAATGATTTAGGAACAGGTACTCACTTTTGATTGGCACTTGTCGGGGTCCGCCCACCGGAAGTGACGTCATAAGCCGGAAGGGATGTCGTGGCAGGAAGCGCCAGGCCGGCCAGCAAGGAGCAGGAGGTGGGGGAACGGGTGCCCACCAGGCCGCACGTCCACGTGGGCGCCCAACCGAGCGCTGGGCCGGCCAGCAAAGAGCAGGAGGGGGAACGGGCGACCAAAAAAAGACCGCATGGGGGCTGGGGCTGGGGGGAGGCTGCAGATCCGGGACGCTGGATCTGCGTGGCTGGAGGGAGCGGGAGCCCCAGGCAGCCTACCTTCTCACACTTGCTGTCTTATTCCCGGGTCTCCCTCGCTGCTGCTGCTGCCGCCTCCTATCCTCTCACTCTGCTGCTGCCGCTGCCACTGCCACCACCATGCTGGCTGGCTGCCTGCCTGCCTCCTCACAGAAAGTGCAGGCAACAGCTGCGGGCGTGCAGTACGCATGCGCAGCTGCAGAGCCAACCAGCCGACGGGGCCAGCTTCGAGTGGGCGGGGCCAGCTCAACTTCTAGGAACCGGTACTCGTGTAGTGGTGCATAGTGGGTGCATGACATCACTGGGCATATCTCAACTTAGTGGTGTCTCTAGTGGGTATGGGGGTGCTGACTGTACCAGGTGACACCACTAAACTGTGGAAATGTTGGTAATTTTGAATAATACCATCCTGTAATAGATCATGTGATAGGCAGTTTAATGCAGAATGCAGTGAAGCACACCACGCTGAAATTTCTGTATTCTGTCAAAAGCTATAGCCAAATAACAAAAAAGGAAAACGCGACTGCTTTATGAATCAATCAGCTCTTGTACTGGGTGATGCAAACCCTAGTGACGCCTCTCTCAACCCCTTATCTCCTCCTTGCTGCCTGCTTCCTTGCCCAACTGACATCACTTCAGAACAAGTTGGGTTCCCAGCATGCTCTGTCCAACCTGTTTGTTTGGAGAAGTGGCCAGATAGGAAGAAGAAGGCTGCAGAAGTAAAGGTAAGGCTGGGTTGCTCCCCCTCTGCTGCTTCCTTGTCCACCTAAGCCACTTCTTCAAACAAACAGGCAGGGTAGAGGGTGCTGAGAATGGAGTTCTCAGTTCTTTGCCCGGAAGGGGCGTGATCAGAGCAGGCGCACAATGGCCCTCTGTTGCTTCTTTTTCCAGCCCTGCTACTGCAATTGCTTCTGGTAGCAGCACTGGACAAGAAGATGATCTACTGCTGCCCCAACCCTTGCCCAAAGCAACACATTTAATTTCAGTGTGTATTATAAAGGTAGGGCCAACCTTAGGGTGATTTTTCCCAGTGTCCTCACATTGGGCCCCATGCTTCCCCCCCCCCCCATACTGGACTGGCGGATGGATTTCCTGCTGCCATAGCCGGCATCTCGGTGATTAGAGTGTGGCGCAGAAAGTGGAGTGTCACCTCCTGTGGGCCTGCCTACCCACCCCTGAGTCTGTATGGTCCAAAACGGGCCTCCCAGAAGCAGTTAGCGGTGACGCCATCATGTCACTGCTATTTCTGGGTGCCACACTTCACACACGGCACCACAAGTGTCTGGCTTGACAAGGTTGCAATTGCGACAGCTATCTGTGTGGGAAGGGAGGGGGGTCCCTGCACAAATTCTCAGAATTGGGCCCCACTGTTCCTGGGGCTGGCCCTGGTGAGGATTGGAGAACAGGGTAAAGTGAATGGGTAGCTGGTGGGCATCAGAGTTGGCAGCCTAGTGTAGGGTGCAAGGTATTCCTTGTTAGTTTGTCACCCCCTCCAGCCTGTTGCTTGATGCAACCGCTTCACTTGCCTCATGGGTGTCCCAGCCCTACGTATACACCAGGGGGGTTCAAATCTTTTTTTGCTGTAAAGTGTTCAGAACCAATAAATCCCTTCTATCCCCAATAAATCAGAGGGCAAAGATATGATATATTTATCAGTCTCTCACCCCACACTCATAACCTTCTTCCGTGTGCTGTACATACCCTTTTCAGCACATGATCTGTGATGTTCCTATATACCATTCTATAATATCCCCCTGCCATAGACACCAAACCCTTGTAATAACTCATAGGAAAAAAAGTTTAAGCATGAATATGTAGGTCTGTATGAAGGAGGTAGCTTATGGTTTTCCATGTATCAGGCAATACAATCAAGCATCCAATTTATATACTTTCAAAATCCATAAACTGGAAAAGCATTGTTTAAATTGGAGCAGCATTTGGAAAATGCAAGTGAACCTATAAAGTATAATCTGATTAAACACTTCGCTCATATTCAGAATTGGTTTAGAAATTATTGGCAATAGTTGCCTAACCTCCTTTGCCTTTGGTTATTGCAAATGTTGATAGTGATTCAACAATATGAGTTTCTGGGAAATCTATATAAGAATGAAAATATCTGCCATTAAGCATAGATCATAGCTGTTTGAGAAATATTTGCTCTTATCATTGGCCGCTTTGATTGGTCTTTTAAAACGAAGTGGAATATAAATACATAGATTGAACTGGAATGAATTTATCTGATTCTTATTTTTCTGAAAGTTCATAGATAATACAATTTTTATGTTTTTGTACAAAACAAAACCAGCAGCACTTTTCAAATTTAATCCTGACTTTCAAGATGAATTTTTTTCATATAATTATTTTAAAGTTATGCCACTCTGATAAGCCCTGCTTGAAACTACCATTGAGTTAATTCCACTGAAGTTATCTTTGAACTGCAAATGTCAAAAGAGGTTCTATATTTGTCTGAGCACAATTTATCACAATCCTTGTAAACAGAAATTAAGAAAAGCTTCAAGGACTAAAAACATTCCTTCCGACCCTCAAAGGCTGCAACTGCAGGAAACGGAATGGTAGACTAAATGCTGATGGTCTGATCCAGTAGTATAGGGCTTTTCTTATGATGCTAGTAACTGCAGGCTCTATAAATACCCAGTAAGACTCATAACTGCTACAGTTACAGAAATAATTATTATTGTTTCAAGACTATGCCACATATTTTATCACACACAGATGCTACTGATCATTATAAGAATCCCAAAGCTATTTTCCTTGCAAAAAATTTTTTACAGAAGCAGTTGGGGAAATATACCCACAAACATATGATTCACAAAATTCCCAAGCAGAAGCATCACCCTATGAAATATTTAATTTAGGGATGAGTGAACTCTCTCAGTATGCTTTGAAATGAATTCTTTATATTCATTTAATTAAACAAAAAAATACAGTCCAATCATGTGTGGTGCTATGTATTACATAAAGAAACATCAAATAATTACAAAAATGAAAAATGAGTACAGTAAACTCAGATTTTGTCAAGCATTTGTGAATGCTGGTGTGTCACTCCAAACGTTGTGGTGTGTCACCTTTGACACGTGTGTCATAGGTTCGTCATCACTGGTGAGGAGGAAGAGAAGATTGCACTTCATTAGAACAAAGTTTCTGACATGTTGTATTCTTCGTTGACTTTCCTACATTTGAGTAATTAGATTTCTCTTTGTCAAATGGACACTAACGAGGATGTCTTTTGTCTTGGCTTTGGCTCAGTGACTAATTGTAGGACTGCAGGGGCACAGATATTAATTGAGTACTCAAAGTAGTATGTCAGATGCGGTTCCCTCCATTTTTGTTGTTCATTCCAAGAACAACAGCTTCACCTGCCTACAGGGGAGTACAAAGCAAGAGCCAGATCTCATTTCAGGATAGCAATTTGCTCCATGACAGATCTCTCTCTCTCTCTCTCTCTCTCAGTTCTCTCAATCCCCTGCCCCCCGCTTGCCAGTCATGGAGGAGGATTGCCTCTACCCCTTCTATGTACCATCACAAAGGAGCTGGGAAGATTGTCCTATGCAGTGGAGGCTGTGGAAATATATGGTTGGGGGATGTGATTAGCAGTGTAAAAAGTGATGTCATGCAGGGGGTACGCGGGGGTACGCGAGTACCGGTTTCTAGGATTACGGCTGGCCCCGCCCATTCGCCCGCCCACCTGTCGACTCCGCCCCCCTGCAACGTTTGAATTTCCTGCACGTTCTCAGAGCCAGGCAGGCAGGCATGCAGTGAGCGGAGCCTTGCCTTGCCTTGTCACTGAAAAATGAGCTGCTCTGGGGTTTTGGAACTGTTGGGTCACTTTAACATGATGCCAGACCTCCTTAACATGTTCTGGGGGTGCTGTGGAATACTGTTGCAACTGTTGGATCAGTTTAAAATTGTCTGAGGCCTCAAAAAGGGCTTTTTTCATGTCACTTCCTGCCATGACATCACTTCCGGCTTATGACATCACTTCCGGTGGGCGGGTCCCGACACATGCCAATCAAAAGTGAGTACCTGTTCTTAAATCATTTAGATGACACCACTGAGTGTAATCCTATTCATATCTACTCAGGAGTAAATCCCATTGTGTTCAATGAGTGTGTATAAGCTAGAAGACTGAGTTTTCTATGCCAGTGGCCTTCAACCTTTTTCGTGCCACAACCCCAATATACAAATAAAATATGAGACTAGTGATCCAACGGCCGACCCTGCCCCCTCCTTCCACCCTATCTACCCAGTCCTGTCACCACCCACTCCCCACTCTCAGCACTGTTCAGCACTGTAACCTAATATTCTTTTGAGAGAGAGCAGAAAAAGCTACCATGAAGCCTGGCACTAGGAAAGCTATGCCTGCTAAGAACCTGAGAAGAACTGGGACACCATCTCCTGTTACCTGAAGGGGTGCACCAGATGCCTCCCTCTTTACCTGGTGGTGCTCTAGTCAAGTGGTCTTCAATCGTTTTCATTCCATAAGTTGCCGCGACCCCACAACTGAGCTTTGCAACCCCACTGGAGTCCCAACCCCAAGACTGAAGAACAGTGTTCTGTGCAATGCTTTGAAGGGTAGCTAAGTGTGACATCTGAGGGTACTTTGAAATGGGGAACTGAACAGTAGTATTTATAACAGCAGGCTTAAAAGTGTGAAATTATTTGAAGAGAGCCAGGAAAAAAGCTGCCAGGCAAATACCGGAAGGCTTTGAGAAAGGGAATTGTAAATGGCTGGAAAACCAAAAGTTTCTCTGATTAGCTGAGGTTTGGTAATTCTTGGGATCTTCCATGATTTTTACTTGGCCTTCCTTCTTGTCTATGCTGAGCTTCTGGAGGAGTGGTGAAGTGCAGACTGATGGGGAGATGAAAGCAGGAAGAATCCAACATCTGCAGATTAGCAGGCAGATTAGCCTTGATAGTCTTGAGGGGCAGGGGTGAGGTGTAAAAGCATGGAGTTGGCACACCATGTGACCAAGGCTTGGGACACCCCAAATTAATGGGCCTCTTGGTGACCTTCATGACATTGTCTCTAGATCATATTTGTTGGTTTGCTTATTTAAGGCACTTATGCCCCTCACAGTGGGATGCCCAAGGCATCATAAATAAAATCACACATAAAACAAATACCACAAAACACCAACAGACAAATTAATGCTTCAAAAAATATCCAAAGAAAAACAAGGATGAATCAAGGCAACTATAGAAGCAGCATCTCTATATTGCAAGCTGCAGAATATAATTCACTAGTGAAATCATCAAAATTACATTATACCGCATGAAATCAGCAATTAAATGTACTGAAATACTACCCTGCAAAACACCCCCAATACCCACCGATAATGAAAATGCTGCTTGAAATGAGTGCGTTTCTAGGCCCCATTGAAATACATCAAGGAAGAACTTTGCTTTCAAGGCATTAGGGAAGGAATTCTGTATATATGAGTACTGGGCATGTTCAGGAGTCCAGTGATGCAGTTGAAGTAACCCTGAATGATGGGTGCATAGATGGGAGACCAACAGGGAATCTCATGCATACTAGTCTGAGATCCCCAAATAAAAGAAAATGTCAGATATAAATGAAAGATGAGTCTTAGAAATATACATTTATAAGTAAAATCAACTTTGTGTCAGCATTTGCAGAATTTCTTCCAGAATTCGTTTCCTAGCGCTTGCCTGACGAATCTATCTTTTATTTCTGGACATTCGTAAGGGAGAGGGGAAATCATCTTACAAATTCAAAATACTTACAGAAATGTTTGTTTATATTGTCAAATTTTGTTTCCATTCTCCCACAATACCCAAGGCAGCTTAAAATCAACATAAAAATCAATTGTCAATTAAAACACTAAATGGCACAACAGCATCATGTTAGAATCCAACAAACATCCACAGCTAAGAGGTACACTCATCACACAATTGTGTAACGGAATCAGAGAAGACAGTCAATGTGTCTTTGTGTCTGAATAATGATCGTGCTGGGGCTACGCAGGCCTCCCGTGGAATACTGAGACAGGGCTCTTTCCTGCTGCTACATGCCTCACCTCTGTGTGGAGAGACACTCATAAAAGCCTGGTTTAAAAAAAAAAAATCAAAGAGAACAGACAGGGTGGATGGGAGCAGGAGGTCCTTCGGACGTCATGGTTCCAGGCTTGTTTAAGGTTGTATGCACTAAAACCAGCTCTTAGAATTGCACCCAGAAATGGGCTGGAAGCCCATGCAGATCTTTGAGCACAGAACCCGGTTAACAATCTTGCCATCTGCTCTGAACCAGTGGACATTTCCAAGGGCCAAAGCATCACACGACATTAAATGCATCATTGCATAACTGGAGGCTTGCTTCTACTCACAAGTAGCAACTGCCTGGGGGGTGCTATCTGGATTGAGGCCCCATGTTGTGGTGGTAATGTTACTTTTCTGCCATTACAGGCATGCCCCAGTATCCACTGATTCGACATAGATGGTTTCAGTTATCCACGGATACCATGCATAAAATGGGACTCCTTTTAAAAAAAATAGGGGAACATTAAACAAATCTCTTTTTTTTAACCTTATTGCAGCAAAATCACTGATGTTCCTTTGTCTTTAAAAAGGCATCCCCAGTATCCGCGGTTTCACGTATCCACGGTGGGGTTTCGAATTGAACCCCCGCGGATAGCCAGGCATGCCTGTATTTTTCACTGAAAATCACTCCATGAAACCGTTATTTAGTTCCCAGAGGGCCATTTGTTATGGGATCTATTAGTACAATCAGTGTGGTGTTCTCGGAGTCCTCTTTACTGAAAAGTAATTCCAAAAAAAATCTGTTCCATACACCAATGAATATGAACATGTGCCAAGATGGCATTTTTGAGGTTAAATAGAGGGATTATTTTTCAGCCGGAGCATGTTATGCCCTTACCGCGGTGGCACGGTCCTGATCCTGTCATGCCCCTGTTACTTGAGAGCAGGAGCAAGGCTCAAACTACACTCTGACACATTCAACATTACATGTAGTTGTGTTCTGAATAGCCTTCAAGCCCCCACATAAGGTGCATTGTACTAATTAACCAAAGCCCTGGTCAAATGTTATTCTTTCATGTTTTCCTGTACATGTGGAAAGGAAAGGAGAGTGTGCCTGCAAGCCCTGCCCCAATTGATGATACATTTGTCAAGCCCTTCCTTGCCAGTATTGTAGCTAGAGAGGGGCAAAATGGTAAGCACTGCAGGGGCTGCAATGCGCTGTATAGGAAGCCCCTCCCACTCACTGACAGAGCCAATTTGGGCAGCAAGGACAACACACAGGAGATGCTTTTTGGTTTGGCAAACACCGGTGCCTTGCCATTGAACAACTCCAGTGGCATCTTGGAGGGGCCACTTATACAGCGTGTTGTGGCTCCTGCAGTACTTACCATTTCCCCCCCCCTCGAGCTATGCTACTGCTCCTTGCCCTTATGTGTGCAGCCATAACTTTGCGCAGCAATAACTGCCAAGCATGGGGAGGCAGGCAGGTCTTTGTGATTGCACTACTGGCAGGCAGTGGGGCCTTCCAGCATGCTGTCCCTGACCCTGTGCACCTCCCCCCCCCATGCACAAGCATGTGCAGGGGATAACAATGTGTGTCTATGAACAAGACTCAGAGCACAATTCTAACCTGGAGTTAAGACGGCACAGTTAGGCCAGCAAAGTTTGATCGGGACAAGGCCACTGTAAAGCGAGTTTGGACCACTCTCGGAGTCAGGGAGGCTGGCACACATCCACAGGCGTCATCCAGGTGGAACATCCCGGTACGCCGTTCCGCTAGTTCTGCAGTTGGCCCGGGCCGTGCCACCTCTCCGGAGGACGGGCGAGCTGCTGCTGGGCCCACCCTCCCTCCCTTGCGTCCCGAATCGCTCTAAAATGGAGTGATTCGGGCGCAGTGAGGCTTGGGGAGGCGTGGCAGCCCTCCACCATTGGAGCGGAGGGCTGTCAATCATCCGGGCGTTCCGGTTCTTGGTGCGCCTGGATGACATCACTGCACACATCTATTTGCTGGCCTCTCTGCCTCCAAGAGTAGTCCAAACTTACTTTACGGTGTCCCTTGGGCTGGCCAAACTTTGCTGGCCTAACTCCAGGTTAGGATTATGCTCTCAAACATGCTGCCAAAAATGGATACAGTATATTACTGATGAAGTATAACAGCATTATGTCCCTTGCTTTGCTTCTCAATGCCCTCCCTCTCAATGCCCTCCTCTTACAATGTTGAGAAGTAGAAGGAGGTTGCCAGTGTGCCGATCATAAAAGAACGCATGTCCTACACCATCTGGATTCACAGTAGCAATATATTCAATGCACTTGTAAACCTTTGGTCCCTTTGGCTATGGCCCAATCACAACAATTAAACATAGCTCTGTTAACAGATGCTTGTAAAAGCTGCAGGATGTTCAATCCCTTTGAAAACCTGGCCAAATGTGAATAATTTAGCATAAAGGAGAACAACACATGTTCGACTGCTATCCACCTGAGATATTTTTTAGCAAGAATGCAGCATGCTGCTCAGCTGAAGACTTCACAATATTATAGCAATATAAGGGCCCAATCTTATCCATCTTTTCCAGCAACTATGCAGCCGCAATGCAGCAACAAAGTTAAGGAACAAATGTTCCCTTAACTTGAGGAGGTCTCCATGACTTGCCCTCCACCACAGAATATGACACACATCCCGTTGGGATGGCTACATCAGGGCTGGAAAACAGGACAAGATTTGGCCCTAAGTTCCATCCACGTTGCATTCCCAGAGTCCTCCATATTGAGACGCAATTCCAAAGAAACTTGTGGAAAACCCCAAGATAGATAAATCACTCTAAAAATCATTAAGGAGAGTTTTTCAAAGATCCCACTGTATAGAATCAGCCTCAGTCTGGGCAATGATATCCTTATTAACTCCACCATTTTCTTATTAACAGCTTTTAGTACTTTCATTAGCATCTATAGTGTGGAAGAAAAATTTTGTTACGATGAAATTTAGTAGCTAAGGGAAGAATACTCTAGAGATATAGAATCTCACAGCGTCTAAAGATCACTGCTAACAAACCGGGTGTCCTCCTAAATCTTGGGAAAGAAAACCAATTAAAACAAAAGTAATTCTTTAGTTCATGAAATAGGGTCTTTAGTCAGAGACTATATCTCGAAAGTCTGATGGGAAAAGATCCGTGTGAGAGCTGGTGGTGCGAAGGGCGTGTGGATACTGCTGCTATCTTAGGTAGAGTTAGATCATTGTTCCCTTCTGTTGTAAATTCCATTTCAATATTTATACCCTAAACAGCTCCAGAAATCTAATATCGCTTTACAACAAATGGTTGCATCTACATAGAATTAGTAATGACTAAGCACATTGAAATCAATGAGTCTTGACTAAAGACCAGGGAGGTAGTTGAGGTTTCCTTCTAAATGATTTGAAAATGAGCTGATCTGTCCCCTACCCCTCCAAAATGGGTGTGTGTGTGTAATTGGATCATTTACCAAATGAGACTTAGGAAATACTTTTGCCAGAACTCCCATTCCTCAAACACCCTCCCCACCAAACTTCCACTCATTCTAATCATCCACTTACTTTGGCCAAAGGGGTTCCCTCCTTTCCCCTTCATTACAGCAGAGGCAGAATAGCGAGTTTAAAGTGTGGGCCTCCTGTATCCCACCTAGAACGTCACTCTGTGTGCATGCTTAGGGTGGTGGGTGAGCAAACAAGCAGTCGTCTCACATCCATCTTCCCTTGTTTACACATATACGTTGGGCTTTTTGAAATGGACAGTAGCAGGGAATGCTGGGAAATCAGCATCTCCTGCTTCCGTCCATTGCAAAGAGGAACTGCATGGACCAGGGAGGCTGCCTACTGCACTCGTCATATGTCAAGGGAAGGGGACATGGGACTGAGCACTGAATCATCCTTTCCTCCCCACTTGGGGCTTTGTACGTCCCAGGGATGTGGGGAGAAGTAATTTGGAGCCATGGCAATGTTTTCATTCTTAGAGGGTGATCCAAAAGTCCCTTTACTCCCATATAGATTGTTCAAATGCATGCAAACTATTACTGTATTAATCTCATATGAACAGAGAGGACAAACATCCAACGAAACATGGCTGTTGGCAAGGTTTATTCCTGTGTGTCTTTATGCACACAATAATTAGCATTGACTTCTGTAACCCATGGGGAGATCTAATGGGGCTTTTGGATCACCCAGTACTTTTTCCTCCAGCAGTGCTGGGACGGGGGGGGGGGAGAAAGCAACCCCCACTGCTTGCAATAATGTCCTGCCACTTTGAAAACATACAAGTTCCCCCAGTACACACACACACACACACACACACATAGCTTTGGAGTCTGCGCACTCCCTTTCTCCAACACAGAAGACTTAACTCTGCATAGCCAAATGCTCATGTCCCCTGTGAAGTCCATGGGGAAAGGATCTCATGCCACTGGCTCTTAAATTAAGGCTATAGTATTAAGCGTTGCTTGGAAAAATTCTCTGGCTTTGGGTGAAGCTTGTTGTTCGGTCTGCTTTTCAGAAAGTATCTTTGTTAACGCTCTTCTCCCTTTCTGCAAAAAGAGGGCATGCAGAAAAGACTCACAGGCACACTTCAAACCATCAAAGTGATGAGGAGGAAAGACAAGTTTAATCTCTTTGATGTCTTCCTGCCAGCTTTCAGGAAACACGTTTTCACCAAGTGGGACGGAGTGCGTAGTTCTTTCCCCCCCCCCCCAACACATATCCCACTGCTTCTTCTCCTCATATATATGCAGGTAATTCTTTTATAAGATATTATTCTGGGTTCACATGGAGGTGTGGCACCAGGGAGATTAAGCTGTTTCTTTTATGTCTGTTCAGCAAATACCTTTTTATCTGGTGAGCTTCCAGGCTGATTGCAAGAAGGGAGTTTTAATACTTGGCAATGGTGGAATGCCAGTGCCTTCAGCTGCTCGGAAGAAGAGTAGATTATGTTTAAAGAGTCACTGCTGTTTAATTATGCATTTTGTTTTGCGATGCATATAATCAGTCACCCCTTCCACAAATTCAAGATTTCCCCCATGGCAAAAGTCTTAAAGATTGGATTTTTTTTTATTGCTTTCCTTCCTTATCAAAATGGAAGCACAGAGTGCAGTGATTTCAGCAGCAAATAGCCTGGGAAACATAATTGAGAGCTGAGCATGCTTTCCCCGGAATTGTAAGGCTGCATGTAGGAAATAGTTTACTTTCACAAATTGGCACCAGATTGGATGCCCAGTGGCTAATTTTGCCATGTCTGAGTGCAGCAGAAAAGGCCAATAGGGCAATTGGATGGGAGCGGATGGTGATATTCTTTAGGTCATTGCATCAAGCTTTGGATTTGAGGCTCCAAATGCTACTCCTGAACTTGGGTGCTAGTCACCTGGAACCCACTGCACAAAACTGTTCTGTAAAGCCAACACTGAGCTGGGGTATGGCAACTGTCCATGCTAGTGGAGAACCCCCCCCCCCCATCTCATATTGCATGCCTGGTTAAAGTGGATCATGAAATAGACTGGAGAAAAGGTGGCATCCAGCCTCAAGCTACCTAGTGATATATTCTTATCTAAAAAAAGGATGGTTTAACACATTTATGCCATCCATATTTACGAGGTCTCTGTTGGCCTCCATGGGTTGTTTTATGAATTACATAAATATTTGGTGAAAAGCACTTTTATAAACATCTTCCTAGGGAGAAGAAAAATAGAACATGAATTGCAGGGCAATATGAATAATACTATTTTATCATGAATGCCTGTCCACTTTTTGTTTCTTTGCTTCTTTTTCTTCTCTGCTTTTTGTGACTGTCATTTCACATTGTATTTTATGTGAACCAGCTTGAGGGTTCTTCTTCCGAGTCGAAATGTAGAATTCAATAAATAATAGTTTCCAAAGTTCTTCCATCGCATTAGTTTGGAATTGATTAGATGCCCCGATCCAACCATGAATCCAAAGTTCTATAACCCCCCTCCGACATGCACATAGTATACCACCATGTGTAAAGAAAGCTCCAATCAGTACAAAGGAAGGGACAGCTTCAAGCAAGTAAAGGGATGTCACATATCCTTCCTAATGAAGAAGGCAGCCCATTCACATAACTGAACTGCTTTGTGTACAGAAGAGCCCTTGATCATAATGAGAAACTCATATCACCATATGGGCCCAAATGTTACTTTTTCAATGTTTGACATCATAATACCCTTTCTAGAGTGATAATGGCAGATGACTATTTTGACAAAACCAGAAGATGGCAAAGTGTTGTTCATAGTTTTTCCCCTCTCTGCAGTCTTTTAAGGCGCAATCCTAACCTGGAATTAGGCTGGCACCAGTGGTGGTATCTAAAGCGGGAGGAACCGGAACGCTGGGCGAGACGTACGGTTGATTGGCAGCCCGTCCTTCCATTCCGCTGCCTGCCCGCCCACTGTGCGGGCTGCCCCCGGTTGGCGCACCCCACCACTGCTTGCCCAGGCACCCGGCGAGCCCCCCACCCATCTCCCCCAGCGAGCAGGCGCCCCCTCTGAAGCCAGGGCAGCCCGCATGGCGGGCGGGTAGGCAGTGGAACCAAACAGACAGGCAGCCAATCACACATAAGTCCCGCCCAGCGTACCAGTTCCTCCTGCTTTAGATACCACCACTGGCTGGCACAGTTAGGCCAGAAAAGTTTGACTGGCACAAGGTATACCGTAAAGTATGTTTGGATTACTCTCAAAGTCAGAGGCCAGCACACAGATGTGCACCATCCTCCCTGACTCTGAGAGTGATCTAACCGTGCTTTACGGTGGCCCTGATGCCAGCCAAACTTTGCTAGCCTAACTCCAGGTTAGGATTGTGCTACTGTAATGTAGCATGCAGACAGTGCATCCAACATGGCCACAATTGTGATAAAAGACAATGTTAATGGCTGTGTCATCAACACACGTGGCATTTTATGTAGAGTGAAAAATCTGATCCCTTGGGGGTAACAATTAGATATTGACACAAGGGAGACAACAAGCTGAGGGAAGGAGGGAGAGATAACCAGGAAAGCATATCTAATTGTTTTCGTTACATATATATGATGATCTGCAAACTACATCTATAAGATTGTTCTACAAACTCTTGAAAGTCTCATGCCCCTCCCAAAGAGTTTTAAATCAGATATTGGTGATCTTAGAAAAGTATCTGTTGTCAGAGTCTGAGCATCGCATGCCTGTTACGATGATTTTTCCTGCGTTATTTTCTTTCATTGGTACTATGCAAGCATGGACCATATATACTTTAATGACAGGCAACATAATTCAAGCCTCGCCAGCCAATACCAAATGATGTAAGTTACGTATTATGGACTGTTTCACTGAGAACCTCTATACATAAAATGGACATTATATTACTTTCTGGAAAAGTAGGCCATGCATTTGTACTTACCTCCAAGTAAACCCTCAGACTGCCTTTGGATCTCCAGGCATGCCCTGGTATCCGTTGGGAGTTCTGTTCTGGACTCCACAGTGGATACCTGAAACCGTGGATACTGGGGGTGCCTTTTAAAAGATATGGGAACATCAGTGGTTTTGCTGCAACAAGGCAAAAAAAGAGATTTGTTTAATGTTCCCCTATCTTTTTAATAGGCATCCCAGTATCCATGGCATCAGTGGATAACTGAAACTGCGGATACCAAATCAGTGGATACCAGGGCACACCTGTACACCATCTATTTTGGTGGTATACCTCAGAGAAGGGAAAAGCCGCAGGGAATATTGCAAAAGAGGGGAAAAGATCCTGGTGTGCACCATTGGCGCTGGATCCAGGTTTGACTATGCAAAAGGTATTTGCAGAGGAGGTGAGGATTTTCTCCCAGAGTTCCTAGGTCTGGGGTGAACCTGTCTCTCAGATTTGACCAGATTCTGGTTAAGTAGGGCACATTCATGCCTAGTGACCGATTCATGTGTCTAAAAAGGGAATGTTGAATGACAGTATAAGTACAGACTCTATACATTATTGCCATCATACAGACACTGGAGGTCAGCAACATCTATATAATACTTAGGGTCAAAAAAGCCTTTCTTGTGTATAATGCACACACAATTTCAGTTTTGCAGCTGCAAAAATAAAAATAGGAATTCGAAAAATACACAGAACTTCAAATCTGTCTGCAGATCATAATTAGGCTATTCAGAATATAGGTTAAAAATAAGCTTCAATATGTATTTTGGGTAAACTACAGTGCAGTCCTATACACTCTTTCCTGGGAGTAAAACTCACTTAGCACAATGGGACTTACTTCTGAGTAAACATGCATAGGATTGTGCTGATAACATCACTGATGTTCTTCTTTAGAAGAACATGAGGCTTTGCCATTACCTGGTGGTGCAGCCGCCACCGCTGCTCCTCTTCTTGCTTCCTTTAATCAGAAAGGACAAGGAAGTGTAGGAAAGTGGAGATGATAGGGTAGAGCATCTGAGACACTCTAGCACCATTCTCTTTTTATCTGCACTTCCTTTTTTCCCCTCTGCTCCTCTCTGAATTCAGTGAGCAGCAGCAGCAGC
>JAJKFI010012343.1:0-23646 GCA_029204185.1 Lerista edwardsae | reverse complement strand
ATGCCAGTTTCTACCAGTTCTGGACTGTGAGATGTGAAACTGCAACAGCGAGCTCAGAAACCCTCCTAGCAGAGGAGATTCCTACTAGAAAAGCCGTTTTAGTAGTCAGGTCCCTAAGAGAACTAGTGGCCATGGGTTCGAAGGGAGCCCCGGTGAGCGCCTTTAGCACCAAAGGTAAATCCCAGGAGGGTGCTCTGTGCACAGTGGGGGGATTTAACAGGGCCGCTCCCTTCAAAAACTTCCGCACATGGGGGTGAGAGGACAACCGTCTTCCCCTAGGGTATCCCAGGATAGAGGCAATGGCCGAAACCTGACGCCGAAGGGTGGCTGTACTCAGGCCCTTCTGTAACCCTGACTGTAGGAACTCTAGGAGCTCTCTGACTCTGGGTTTCTGGGGGTCAATCCCCTTACCTGAACACCACGAGGAGAAGATCCTCCAAGTCGAATTGTAAATTCGATTTGTGGACTCCCTCCTGTCTGCCAGCATGGTAGACAGAACCGCCTCTGAATAACCTAAAGTTGACAAGGCCTGCCGCTCAATCGCCAAGCAGTCAAGCGAAGAAACGCTGGGCTTGGGTGCTGAATCGGTCCCTGTGACAGCAGGTCCGGTCGGTCCGGCAGGCGGAGCGGGGGCTGCGATGACATCTCCCTGAGGTCCGGAAACCATGGACGGCGCGGCCAATGGGGAGCGATGAGGACAATCTCTGCCTGTTCCCATCTGAGCTTGTTTAGAACTCTCTGAAGAAGCTGAGTTGGAGGGAAGGCGTAAAGGAGGCCCTGGGGCCAAGTTTGCTGCAGAGCGTCTATGCCTAGGGCGCCTGGAGAACGCCCCCTTGCGTAAAATCTTGGAACTTGATTGTTCAGGTGTGATGCAAACAAGTCCATCTTCGGAAGACCGAAGGCTTGGACGATCATCTGGAAGACCGAGGGGTGGAGTTTCCACTCTGTCTGGTCCACTTGTTGGCGGCTTAGCCAGTCTGCCTCTGTGTTGTCCACGCCTGGGACATGCTCGGCCCTTACTGAGGCTACGTTGTTCTCTGCCCACCTGAACAGGGCTCTGGCTTCCCTCTGAAGAAGGGGGGATTTCGTACCCCCCTGCCGATTGATGAAGGCCCGAGCAGTCATGTTGTCGGTGTAAACAACAATGTTGAGGGCTCTGCTGTTGGACGCAAATGTCCGAAGAGCTAGGAAGATTGCTCGCAGCTCCAGGAAGTTGATGCTGCAAGTTGACTCGGTCTGAGTCCACTGGCCCTGAGCTATTCTGCCCTTGGAATGAGCACCCCATCCGAAGAGGCTGGCATCGGTGAAGATGGGGGTCCTGGCCAGAACCTGTATTGGGCTGCCCTGTGACAGTCTGGAGGGGGCCAGCCACCATTGGAGGTCCTCCAGGGACAGGCGATCCAGCCGGATTGTCTTGTGACGGTTTGACGCAATCAGGTCCTGATACGGAAGGAGCAGGAGTTGCAGGCCCCTGGCCCTCGATCTGGACCACGGGATGACGTCCTGGCACGATGTCATCATTCCCAGGAGGCGTGCTAACAGGAGGACATCGGCTGACTTTGCCAGGAGCACTTGCGCTGCTACCTCCTGAATCTTTCCTTGTCTCTCCGAGTGACAGTGAACCTGCGAGTGTCTATTGTCACCCCCAGGTGAGAGAGGACCTGGGTAGGTCTTAGATGGCTCTTGTCGGTGTTTATTACAAACCCGTGATTCTGAAAGCATGCCACTGTCTGCTCGAGGTGACGCGCCCCCTGTTGGGGGCTGGTGCTCCTGAGTAACACGTCGTCTAAATACGGGTACAGGGCGACACCCTGCAACCGCAGGTGAGCAACTAGTACTATCAGTACCTTTGTAAACACCCTGGGGCTTGAGGACAGGCCAAACGGGAGCGATTTGTATTGCCAGTGCTGACCGTTGTAGCAAAAGCGAAGGAACCTGCGATGTGCCTGATTTATGAGCACATGAAGGTAAGCATCCTGCAAGTCCAGAGAACATAGATAGTCTGCCCCCTTGAGGGCCATCAGGATAGAGCGCAGGGTCTCCATTTTGAATTTGTGCTGAATCATGAAGCGGTTGAGCCACTTCAGATTCAGAATAATGCGCGTGTCCCCTGACTTTTTGGGGACTGCGAAGATGTGGGAGTAGACTCCCGTTCCCTGTTGAGAAGTTGGGACGCTCTCGATGGCTCCAACGTCCTGCAGGCGGTGTAGAGCCTTGACAATCTGCGCGTGTTTTAGTGGACACGCCGGTCTGTTGACGTGTACAAAACGGTCTTGAGGAATACGTCTGAGCTCCAGGGAGTATCCGAAGCGCACAATGTCCCTGACCCATCGATCTGATGAGGTCTGGTCCCACTGATCGGCAAACAGCTGGAGTCTGCCGCCGACTCTGGGATGGCGTCATGCTGAAGTGTCTTTGGGCCCCCTGTTAGTGGGCTGTTGGGCCGACTGACCACGGGGACGAAAGGAAGACTTCCTCTGCCAGGGCCTTCTGGAACCCTTAGGGTAAGTACTCGAGGAGCTGGGGCCACCTGAGGGTCGGGCTCCTCCGAAAGTGGATCGGTGACCACGAAAAAACTGCGGTGACGATCTGGGCTGTTGTCTGGAGGACCTCTCCCGGGAAGGAAGTACTCCTTTCTTGCCCTTGGATTCCACAAGAAGAGGCTGCAGCGCCTCACCGAAGAGCTTCCCTCCTTTGAAGGGGAGGCCGATGACCCGGGACTGAGAGGCTGCATCTACATCCCAGTGACGAAGCCAGGTGTTTCTGCGAACCGTCACGGAGGCGGCCATAGAGCGTGCAGATAGCTGAACAGCATCAGCAGTAGCATCGGCGGCGAAGGCAGAAGCTGCTTCAATTTTCTTTAGGTCTTTTCGGACCTCGGCTGGAACATCGAAGTCAGCAAGCAGCTCACGGATCCAGAGGAACACAGCTCTGGAGAACATGGATCCTGCCACTGAAGCTCTCAAGGATCCTGCCGCCGCATCAAAGGCACGCCGTACAGCTTGTTCTATGCGTCTGTCCACCGGGTCTCTGGGGAGCCCATCAGAGTCGACTGGTAAGACCGAAGACGACCCAATAGCAGCTACAGGGGCGTCCACCACAGGAGTCCTGAAGCGCTGCATCTCAGAGGGGGACAAAGAATAAAGCTTTAATGAAGGCTTAGAATTGTCCCTCCCTCTGGCTGGGTTCTCCCACTCCCTGTCTATTAGGGACCTGAAATGCTCCTGCAGGGGGAACCCTCTGGGGGCTTCCTGCTGGGCTGGGAAAGCGGTGGGGTTGCCCCGCGCCGAGGCCGAAGCCGCAGATGTGGAGGGCTCCTGGTCATCCTGCAGACGGAGGACTCTGAGCACCTTAGGAAGCATACGGGGGAACATTTCGCTCTTAAACAGTCTAGGGCTGGAGGTCTCTGAGATTGAATCCTCCTCAGATATTTCTCCCTCCTCGGAATCCACAGCAGTCTCGCTGGACTCCAACAGCCGGGGCCTTTGCGCAGAGGGAATCAGATCCAGGCTGTCTTGGCTGCAGGATCTGGGCCTCTTCCTCTCGTTAGAAATGAATTCAGCAATCTGGGAAGCTCTGTCCTGAGACGCTTCCTGCTCTGCCCCTTGAACTGCTCCTGCTTCCACACCGCCCTCCACCAGGGGACTAGGGCCCGTGGGGGGAGTCCAAAGGTTGCTGGGGGGGCTGACGAGGGGCCAATTGGAAACCCCCAAGGGCTGAATCCAGGCACGCTGTGACCATCTGTTGAATCCGTGCCTCCAACTCCCCCCAGGGCATGGGCATCAATACATCACCAGTCTGTTGGGCCTCCTGGGCCTCCTCGGGGGAAGACATGCTGCTTCGGCCTGGATCTCAGTGCAGATGGAATATGATGCCCACGCCAGCTACCGTCCTCGCGCCCGTGAGTGAGGGCGAGGGTCGGTGCCTCAGTCGCTGCAGTGGCGACTGGCGCTGCCTTCACCCTGCCAGGAACGGGGAGGATCAGGCAGATGGTCTCCGCTGGCTCCGCGATGGCCCTGGATGCTGTTTCGGCCTGGTGTGCCAAAAATCCAGAAACAAAATGGCCGCCGCCAGTGATTTCAAGCCTCTGCGCTGTGCTGGGCCAGGCCTGAGCGGAGATTGGGGTGTCCCTTGGCCCACGCGAGGCGGGGGACCCCAGAGGAGCCCTGAAAAGGGCTTTAAAAGTCTTCTGTGCGATGTCTCAGTTCGCTGCTGCGATCGTTTTTTTTTTTTTTTTTTTTTTAAGAGAGAGCAACGAAGCTTGCGACCTGCTTTGCTGGAAGGCAAGGCCAGACTGGGGGCGGATCCAGGAGCCCCTCCCATCTCCAAAGATGTCTCATCTGACCTGCCTACTGGAGAGGGAGGAGCTACCCAGATGTGCCATGCTGACCCTGACTGGAGCTGTTGGAGAATGGTCTATTAACTGATGGTGTGCCTTGACAATTGACAAGGCACAACACCTTATACCCTGGGGACTTATACCTGGGGACTTATACCCCCCCAATGGCCCTACTAATACGTGACCCTTTCCCAAATTCCCACAGCACACCTGCAGGAAATTATATGGTTGAAAGGCTGGCAGGCCATGGTCAAAATCCAGTCATAACTCAGTGTGACAGAACTTGCATTGCATGCAGAAATCTTTGGCATCTCCAGGTAGAACTCAGAAAAGACCCCTTTCGGAAACTTTGAGAGTCTTGAAAGACATAGCCAGTCAGTGTTGATAATACTAAGCTAGTTGGACCAATGGCCTGACTCAATATACAGTAATGACTTGTGACAGGTGGCATCAGTGTTACCTGTACACTAACATGTTCTGTGGTGCTGCAGAGTCAAATGATAGGGAATCCATTTTTATGCTCCTATAAGCACAAGAGCCTCAGAGTTGTTATGAAAGAAATCCACAGTGTTTCGGTCACACTTTCAGGACCATAATTACAGGCAAGTGAAAGGAACCATGACTGAAATTAACCACCAATATTTACATGTGATCATTTATAAGTTAAACTAGGATTGTATGAGTTGTCCATGCACAGAGTACACGGCACACAAATACTCTGGAGAGAAATCCACAAGAAAGGCGTTACAGCAGAGAACAAAATAAGTTTTTCATTTTAAAAAATATTTCATAACTTCAAAGTACAACATAGGTCATTCGCACTCTTGATTGTTCCAAGTAATGTTATTTCAGCTTGCAAACTGAGCTTCAGTATTCTACTTCCTGCAAAGTACAAACTCCCCTGTTGAGAGGTGATCAATTTGTGCTTTACTCTTACTTCCTGGAGTTGGACACTGTCAGAAATAAATACCTGTAGCTAGACTCAGCATCCCATGGCCCGTGAGGAAATAAGGTATGAACTTCGAAGAAGTGGGGAATGAGTGTGCCTTATTGAATGAACAGACTATTTTGCCCCCAAGCTTGGTGGCAGAGTTAGCAATCGCTGTGTAATCTTTCCAAGGAGAGATTATATTTATATTACTACAGAGAAGCTGAATACACCTACAGTACGATGCAATATGTTTCATATTCTTTTGGTAGGTTTGTTACTACTGTTTTCATTCCCATACAGCCAACACCAGCCTCTTCCCCCACCCCCCGCCTTGTATTTGCCACTAATTTAACCAAACTGCCACTTCCATTTCAGGCCCCTAGTCTTAGTTCTTTGATTACAAAGTTCTATTAACCCAAAGACAGCAGCAATTCACAAAGATAATCAAGAAGAAAGGTCAGTGGCTTATGAAGGAAAGCACTGACCTTTTAGTAAACCTCCGGGGTTGCAACTCAGCAGTTGCTTGAAGTATTAAAATGCTGGAAATCCACAATCCCTCCATGGACTATAATCTTGACACCATTCACTTTGAGCTACAGCTGTGTGCAGTTGCTGTGACAAAAGGCCAGGACTGCAAGCAAGTCACAATGCATGAATATCAGTCCAGAAATCAAGGAAGCTAAGCTTATAGCAGCATTGCAAGAGAAATGCAAGACAGCCAGTACTGATAACCTTAATATTTATCTGTGTTATGACTAAGGTCCTGGAAGGCACGAGTACAAGGAGAATGACTAGGGGCACAATCCTAACCAACTTTCCAGCCCTGACATAGCTGTGCCAATGGGGTATGTGCTGCATCCTGCAGTAGTGGTCACGGAGGCCTCTTCAAGGCAAGGAAATATTTGTTCCTTTACTTCACAGCATTGCCCTTACCTTGGTGCTGGAAAGTTGGTTAGGATTGCGCCCTAGGTGACACGGTGGGGTTGAGAAGCATGTCATAAGACCATCTGGGCTATTGTTGGTGAAGACAGCTCTCCCTTGCGCTTGGCGAAGTGTGGGTTCATGCAGCCCTAAGGGATGGATCAAACTGGACACAAGGTCCCCACATGCCAATGAAATGGGCCAGAAACAAAAACAAGGTAGCCGAGAAGGAACAGACCGTGAAGTCTATACTGATGCTTTCAATTAAAAAATGCTCCAAGAAAATACTAAGGGAGATGCTGTGGAAAGAAGCAGAGAAGGGATTACTTCAATCCCCTCTCCTTAGTCTTGCAGAATCTAGAGAAAGGAAATCAGGGGAAAATCCAACAATGTGGTGATGAAGTAGTTGTGCATTCAGGTTTCCCCATTCATTTCATGAGAAGAGCAGCTCTATAATAAAGGCACTTTGTATATAGGCAGTGCCTGTAGGCACTGAAGCAAAATCGGGAAGAAGGGAATGACATTCAGCCCAAACTGTGGGTTGGGACCCACCAGTGGATTGCGAACCAATTTCAGGTGGGTCATGAAGCACCTAGAGCAACCCATATTGAAAATATGGGAAGATGGGATGCTCAAAAGGGAGAAGGCTGTGTGGTTGTTTTTCTTGTGTCAAGGTTGTAAACAGGCTTTTTTCTTTCTCTTTGCTATTGGTAAATGGCTGAGAAATAACCCAACTTATTGCTGCATTCTCAGGAAAGCAGCAGGCTCTGGCATTGCAATGACAACACTTCTGGCCATGTCATCACTTTTATAAGAACATAAGAAGAGCCCTGCTGGATCAAGCCAAAGGCCCATCTAGTCCAGCTTCCTGTATCTCACAGCAGCCCACCAGGTGCCCCAGGGAGGCACGAGACACAAGACACTTGCATCTTGTTGCCACTCCCTTGCACCCGGTACTCTGAAGTAGCCTACTACTACTGAAAGGAGGTTGCACAATCCATCATGGCCTATAGCCCATGATGGACATTTCTTCCAGAAATCCGTCCAAACCCCTCCTAAAGGCATCT
Organism: Lerista edwardsae; assembly: GCA_029204185.1. Classification (NCBI taxonomy): domain Eukaryota; kingdom Metazoa; phylum Chordata; class Lepidosauria; order Squamata; family Scincidae; genus Lerista; species Lerista edwardsae. Next base: position 16,388 of record JAJKFI010012343.1, on the reverse strand, counting down.
AAACCAGATGCCATCACCCCCTCCTGTGGCAAAGAGTTCCACAGACTAACCACCCACTGGGTAAAAAAGTACTTCCTTTTATCTGTTTTAACTCTCCCAACCCTCAGTTTTAGCGGATGCCCCCTGGTTCTGGTGTTGGTGGGTCTTGGACAGATAGCCATTCTAAAAAGTGGGTCCTGGTGCTAACAAGTTTGAGAACCACTGTTTTAGTACATATGACAGAATCCTGGTGCTTCATCGAGAGCTCCTTCCAGGAATGAAAGTAGCTTTCTATTCGCATAATGGGTCCAATTCTTTGCCCAAGCAGAATGCTCTGTCCGTCCTCAGAGGGAGGCTCCCTATGGCGGAAGCACTATTTGAGATGCTGCCCATACTGTATGACTGTACAATTCTTCCTTACTGACTTAATGTGCAATTTGGAAGGGGAAAGTGAGAGTAATTACTGATGTAATAAAACATGAACATACTGGCGATAACTCCATGGAATTTTAATTAGGGAAAAGCAGAATGTGTTATGATTTTCCTGCCCCCCAGTGTACATCTCATTTTCATGGATTGTTTTTTTTTCTTTTTTTCTTTTGCAAATTTACTTTCATCTTTCAATATAGAGACATAAAAGGAATTATGATGCAGTGAAGTATAAGCCCCAGCCTTCTTATAAAGGATATTTAACACAGCTTCACCTTTTATCCTTTGCTCCATGGAAATATGGTGAAGCATAAGCTATCTGAGGGGTTGATTCCTTTTAATTTATTTGTACTTACATCCTGCTTAGACTAAGACCACAGCAAGCCAAGCTATGACAGTGAAAGATTAACACCCCTACCATGGTAACATGCTTGAAAAAGAAGCTTAACTTTATCCTTAAGGCACATAAAACATTTTACGTGCATTACTGATGGAGAACAACTTTAATAAACCCTGTATAATATTTGGTACTCTTACTTTTGAAAAAGGAAAAGTAAGATTTATGGAAACAGAGAAAAAGTTGTAAATATTACATTCAGTGCTTTACTATTTTGTAAGGGAAAAAAATAGGAAGAAGCACCAATATGCTTTAATTTTATTGCAAAGGGACAATTCAGTCCCTGAATACACACCAATAAGACAAACTTTGTCACAAGTATCCTTTGTAATTATGTAACATACAATTTCAGATACCCCCAGGACAAATTCTTACCTTAACATTGGCCCTAAAATGATCACTTCTTTTTTTAGAATAGCCATTTCCACAAACTTCACATCACTACACTGGCCAAGTTTTTTAAGTGCCTGTTAAGGACTTCTGAGGCAGTATCTAAATGTGGCCTCCTTTAAATCTAAGTCTGAGGCTTTCAAGTGGCATTAATCTTCCGTTCCCATCTGTTACAATTTTTCCAAGATTATCATGGCAACAGAAAGTTAAAATATGAATTATGCTTTAAAACGCTGTTTTTCACTTACTGTAATATAAATAATATATAACCCACTCATGCATAACACACACACAATCTTGGAAGACACAGAAAATAAAATCATATTCAACAAGCTGATAAAAATACGTTTGGAGATCCCTTTTATTTGAACAAGTCAGCCCCTCTTGTCACATGGTTTGCTTCAGTCTAGCAATGTCCAAGTTTTGGACATCCACAGTAGTTCATTAATCAATTCAATTTCAAAAAGATTGGTGTTTTTTCTATATTATAATGCTGTGTACATTTATTCTAAAGGCAGAATATGAACTCCATTCTCCATGGCTGCCACCCCCTCTACTTGTATGAGTCATATTCAGGATGAAATCGATATGTGACAATATCAAGAGGTTAATGGCTATGTCTCTTTCATGTATCATCCTTCCAACAATGAGTTTTCACTAGGGCTGCAATGTTTTACTCAATACATCTGATTGATAAAAATGTGCTCCATTGATTGGACAACATTTTTTTAAAAAAATTAATTAATGTTTTTAATACAAGTACATACAAAAATTGTGAAAGGCAGGTCACCATCTTAACAGAGGCATTCCCCTAAGACAGTGAAAGCTATGACACACTAAAAACAACAGAAATCATACTACTTTCTTCTGAATTATTAGTTCTATTCATATAACTAATCAATTAAAACTCATACAATTAATGAGTTTTCTTAATCGGTTGATAGCCCCAGCACTCGTACATCTCACTATTTTGTTGCTACTGCCAAGCACGCAGTTTTGTCTTTTAAATGAAACCCAATGCATGTAGCCTGAAGTCTAAGACTCTGCTGGATGGATCACAAAGTAAAGGCTCTGGGAATTCTATGCGAAGTAGGAAGGCTTTTTGGAATGACTCTGAATATGCTGGCAACCTAGGGACATTAAAAGTACCTCATCAAAGGAAAGGGAATGTTTCTGCAGACTGTGCTTGAGCATGCTTGGTGACCCACCAAGCCAAATGTAGCCCACCAATTTCTAGCACGATTTAAAAAAAAAAACCACAGGAGGTTTATCAAGTTGCATTTGGTTTGGTGGGTTACAAGTTGTGTAGTCCTGGTCTATATCTTAGAAAGCAAATAGGCAAACTACAGCTACATTCTTTAAAAGCTATTATGTGTTATGTTAAAGAATAATGGAGGGGAATTTCACTAGAATGAAATTAAAATTGAATAGAGAGTGGAGAGAAGGGAGAACAAGATGAGAAACACACTCTGGAGCCTCACGCAATCAGGCAAAATATTTTATCACTATAGAGAGAACTGGAAAGAGAACATGCTCCTGATTAACAAATACCACCTCCAGAAGCACGAGGTCTTCTTAAAACTGATTATTTTTCACTAAACAATTTCCCAAGTACAACACTTTTCCCTTAAGCTCGTGATATACATTGTTCCTCATATATACATGTACAGGTTTCCACAGTTCTTTGGAGCGGATTCTTATTTTCTCTAAGAGAAAACTGCAGGGACTAATATGCTATCTAGTGTTATTATAACCGTTTCATCTACTCCTGGCCTTCCCATAACCAAAGGGCAGAATTTATTCATATTTAACGTAAAGCAGAGGGTGGATGTTACAAAATATTTATTTTATGGGTACCAAAGCCACTGCAAATCTAACATGTACTAATAACACACTTGAAAAGACTACAAACTGGAGGTTACTTTGATATGGCTGGTGAGGCAAATTTTACAGTCCAAAAGAAAAAAGCAAGACATCTTCACAATTCGTAGCCTGATGGGAGGCATTATCCTCTCAGTCTTCCATGCTATTTCTCATCAAAAGCCTATTCCATAGTGCTGTTTTGACTACATCTTCACTGTAATGGTACTTTCAGAGGGTGCTCAGTAGTACAAATTCTTAGCCTGCATTACTAGCATCCTTGGTTATTGAAAAGGAGATAAATGTCAAAACTCAATTTAACATACCTTTATCACTTCTGTTATTATTTACTTTCTCTTTACAGCTTTCCATGTCAAAATAGCCATAAGAAGATAGATCTCAAGATAAGTTAAGATCTGTAATTAAGAATATTGCTTTTAATATGGGTTGTCATATACCTGCACTGTATTGTACCATTAGCAGTTCTTACAATGCTGCAATTCAGAGAATGGTGGGCTCTACGCTTGTGATGTCTCATAGATCTATCTATGCAGTTTGTGGGTACCACAAACATGAACATTCCCCAGCTACAAAGTTGAACTTCTTGATATGGAGTGATCCAATTCTCAGTCCCAAAGAATAGTTTCAATCGTTCTTCGAAAGAACAGCAAACGAGGAATTACTTCTGTTCCTTGTAGTCAAACCTAGCTCAGATCCTTGAAATGACACATTATATGCGAAAAATGTTCAAATGTTTGATTGCTGAAGTGGTCTTAAGTCCTGACAATATTTGTGTTTATAGTAAGACACTAATTATGCTTCTACAATTATGGTCCTGAAGCACAGAAAAAGGAGAAAATGAGAGGTACTGCACAGGACAGAAGTAAAGACAATGCAATACTCAGTCTCACCTTGAGAGTGGCCTTTGAGCTGTCACATCAGCTTATATCAGCACCAAAGCTCAGCTGAGTTGATTACCCTAATTAGGAGTTAAATTAATACACCATAGACCTTAATATCCATGCCACCATTGTTTCACGGGTGCCATTATCTCTCACGTTACTGAGCAACACAGAGCAGGTTAAAGCAAAAGGCCAATTATAAAAGGAAACTCAAACCAAAAGCCCACAGTTCCATTAAACTGTTGGGCTAGCAAATTCTATTTTGGCTGATTACAGTAAAATCCAGTCACGCTCCCTTAACTCACTATGAAATACAAGATAGTAAAAGACATCTGCATTACATGGAAATGGAATACTGAACTAATAATAATGCAAAATACTTTAAAAAAAAACATACAATTTTGATCCATTTGTAGAGTTGTCAGTTTTGTGAGGCAATTCATACCTTTTGATCTTTCCATTTCCAGAAACTAGGATGCTCCCAGACTTGTGGGCAGGTGTGAGTGATGAGTAAGCCACATCACAGATTATGAATTTATGTAGGGTAACATTATGCCTTGGATGTATGATGTGGCCAGAGGCTAAGTAGCTGTAACTACCCGATTAGTTCTCACATGTAGCGTTACTGAATATTTTTTTAATGAAATAAGTTACTGCTGCTGGAGTACAGAACTTTCCACCCTAGCAGCAACAGACTGAGTTGAAATTCTCTCCACGTAGAAGCAAGAACAGATATAAGGACCAGTCCTACATTATGCACAGCCTTTGGGATCACCAGAGGTCTGACTTTATCGTTCTACTGTTAGTTATGCGTCCTGCCATTTTGCCTTGTTCTCAATTCCCTTTCCTGGTCTCTGAATGCTACATATTAGTGCACTCCATGCAGTCAACCTGTTATGTGTACAAGAGAGAGATTTCTAACATCATTGTGCACTTTACTACAGACACAACTTCAGTCGAACCACTGGGCCTTGGCTGAATGGCCTTCCAGGCTACTGACCGCGCTCAAAGATGCTCTCTTGCTGAGACAAAATAGCAGGATAGCTATCTCAGTTGAGACAGCAAACAAATATATCAAGAAAGCAGCATAAGGTTTTATTTTTGACAACAAAAACGTAATAGTACGAAACTTCAAATTTCACTTTCTAATTTCGAAGTTAAGCTGATTGATATACAGTTAGCAGCAATAATGGATAATGTACTTCAAGAGATTTCAAGTAGAGCTGGTGCCAAGTAAGACTGACAGCTCCTTGCAAAGAAACTAGCAATCTGGCATGCAGCAAAAGGTACCATTTTCTACCTTTGTTCCACTGCTTTGTAATACAGACAGAATGTTATCACTTAACGCACACTGAAAGTTTAAACAAGAACAATCAGAATAAAATGAGCCAGTAATGCAATTTCTTGAGCTGCAAGAAACAGATAATGCTGCTGGTGGCAAAACGAGAACATCATGTACAGTGCCATTCAATTCATAGCCTGGTTACATAGTTATATGTGGGCTAAGTGTGTCCATGCCATTCTGAACATACATTGAAGTGATCATGCTTCTTCTACTTGATCAGCAGTGATGCTGTAAAAATACAACACTGCAGTGATGCAGTGCAAATTTAAAAATGTGGGCTCTAGACAGAGCAATCCCATGACCACAATACACTTATGATCACACTCATGATCCCAGTACAAACAACCCACATACTTGCAACTCACAGCCACAGTCATGTGTCTAATCTCTAGTACTCAGAGTTCTAAAGGTAATCTTTATAAAGCACTTTTCAGTCACTCAGTTTAATTCAAATCTCTCTACATTTAAATGTAATTTATGGTACTAGATCCATTTTATTCTCCAAGCCTGAAGAAGGAATTATTTAACACAAAATGCTCTCATTGATTAATAACTCTTCTTAATCAATTTATTCATTAATCACGCATTTTAAAATATAACATTTTAATAGGATTTTAACTGCTGATGTCCTTTTATACAAAATACTCTATACTTCCATCAGTAACTTCAGTTCAGAGATATCCCAGCATAAAATGTTCCATGTGCAATTAGTATCTCTCTCCCTCCTCTCCCAGATATTGGGATATGCATCCAGGATAGGGGTAGGCAGACATATGCAGCTGTCAGCAGAGACTGAAAGTGATCTGCCTCTTCCACCTCCTCTCCCTGATTTACAGCAGCATTGTACACTGGTTTGTACATAAAGCAAGCTATTTTGGGGAGGGAGGCACCACAGAATCCAGGAAGTGTCCATTGGAACAGAATGCTACTTGACACATGAACCAATTACTGTATTGTGGTGACCATTCTGAACATTCTTTATACATTCCTTCCCTCAACTGCTCCCAAACAATATATAATTTGTTCATGTGACTTTCTCAAGATGAATAGTTATACTAATGAAGTACTCTAAAAAAACCACATGGAAGAGATGATGTGACATTTCTGTAAATTGGATATTCAATCTATTACAGCAAAAAAACAAGGTAATTAACCAACTGAATGGTTGGGCCCAACTGTCTGCTCCTACTACTGGCTAAATTAATTTCACAACGAACAGAGAAGTCAACTACCAGTAGAAGAGCTTTCAGCCCTCCTGAGAGTATTACTGCATTATAATTATAATAGCACATCAATGTAGATGGCATTTTACAGACGAGAGGACAGGCCCTATTCCAAGGGGCTCAGAACCTAAAAATAGACACTAGGCACAACAAAGAAGGGGGAGAGGATAGTAACAGCAAAAAAAGGCAAGATTATGCCATTATTTTGTGTACATGTACCTAGGCTTCATTGCAATATGGTAAAGCAACTACAGAATTGTGTAAAAGCCTGTACAGAAAAGGTGGGATTTTGGGAAACATGAGAGGAGGAATCATTTAGGTTAGTCATTTCCAAACTGTGGGTTGGGCCCACCAATGGGTCATGAGCCAATTTTAGGTGGGTGTCAAAACACCGGGAGCAACCATATTGAAAATATGGGAAGATGGGATGCTGGAAAGGGGGAGGGTTGTGTGGTTGTTTTGCATGTGTCGAGGTTGTAAATTGGCTTTTTTCTTTGTGAGTCATGTTGCTATTGGAAAATGACTGAGAAATAATCAAACTTATTGCTGCACTCTCAGGAAAGCAGCAGGCTCTGGTGTCACAATAATGGCACTTCCCGGCTTGACATCACTTCTGGTGGGTCCCAGACAGATTGTCATTCCAAAACATGGGTTCCAGTGCTAAAATGTTTGAGAACCACTGTTATATACACTTTTGGGGGGGGGGGTGAATCTTAGGCTTGTGCTTTAAGACGATACAACAGTGGTTCCCAAATTGCAGATCAGGACCTACCAATTGGTCACAACAAGCTGATAGCTGACAAGGAAAATATACTGATCCCTATGAAAAGCAAAACTGAGCCACAAGTGCTTGTGAGTAGATGAAAATGCCTTGGCTCATATCAAAATCCAGGCAAAGGGTATAACAAGGCCACCAGAATGGTCCCAATCAGTGGCGTCACTAGAGCTTGCTTCACCCGGTACGGGACGTCAGCGTGTCACTCCCCATGATGGATCTCCTCCTTCCACACCAAACAGAATAAATTACAATACCATATGCACAACCTAAATGCAGTGATCACTAGGGTTGGTTTTACCCCCATCAACTTTATTTTAACTATAGTACAGGTCACTCAACAAAATTAGTAACCAACAAAAAACCCGTAGCCAATTTTATGACACTCACACAATTAAATAAGAGTTCTAGTATTAGTTCTGCTACATGGAAATGAGAACTGACTCATACTAATGATTTTTTTAAAAATCGCAATTTCTACATAAAAAAATTGTGTTTTCAGTTTTTTTCATTGAATTCCTCATAAAATTCCACATCCTCGTAAAAATCGTGATTTTTTTACATTAAAAGTTTTATTTTTGGTTTTTAGTTTTTTGGCCATACCTTTTGATAGAATAGAGATGTTACACTCCGTTTTTTTCATTGAATTCTGGGTGGAATTCCACATCTAATCGGTATACAGTATTACCATATTATGCTGTAAACTCGTGATTTTCAGAATTTGGGGTTCAGTGGTGACACCCTCCCTGAAGATGGCACCTGGGGCACTACGCCCCCCGCCCCATAGGTAGCTATGCCACTGGTTCTATATACTGCTTTTACCTGCAAATTACCAGCATTATCTCTTTTTTTGCGACACTGTCAACCTCATTTTTGTTATGCTACCTGTAAATTATATTGCCACTTTATTCTTGAGAGAATAGCACTGCTTTCCAGGGACCAGAGTGATAGAGACCTTGAACTTTCCATTAAAATCAAGAGGAAAGCTAATGTTGACTTAAAGACACAGATCCATGATAATTATGCATGGTACTTTGATCAGGTACTATTGATCACAATGTAAAATAATCAAAACTAGGTAGAGTTACCAGATACAAACTGGGATGGAGTGCCTATACCTTTAACCATAGTATAGCAGCGGGAATTTGGGCAGGTGCAACTCATCATGGAAGGATTTCAAAAGCTGCACCTGCCCAAATGGCCTCTTCTATAGAGGCACCCTGTCCCAGTTTGTATCTAGAAACCCTAATAATAGGGGAAATAGTAGCAGGGCTAAACAACCCCTAGAAGGAGATACTTTTGGTAGGAAAACAAGATAAAAATGTCCCATTGCAGATAGGCACAGTCCTTATCTGAAGCACAACTACATGCAGCTTCTATTCACAAGTTAGCTTAAACCTGTAACTACATGCTGCCCGCATTTATTGTTGGGTTTAGTTTGATCTTTAGTATTCCTGTAAGTCACTGCCTCCACAACTTAACCACTAAATACATTTACAGATGTGCCCCGGTATCCACTGTTTCAATTATCCAAGGATACCATGGATACTAGGATGCCTATTGAAAAGATAAACATCAAATCTCTTTTTTTATCTTGTTGCAGCAAAACCACTGATGCTCCTCTATCTTTAAAAAGGCATATCCAGTATCCACGGTTTCAGGTATCCATGGGGGGGGGGGGCTGGAACAAAACCCCAGTGGATACCAGGGTATGCCTGTATTTCTGAAAAGAAATTACTTCCAGGTAAATGCGCATAGGATCATAGCCTTATCCTAGAAAGAACACTTGATTTAGATGTTGTGGGTATAATCCTTGAGGCTGAAGATGGGGGTTACATGCTTGAGGACGCAATCCTACTTTCCAGCACTAACATAGCTGTGCCAATGGGGCATGTGCTGCATCCTGCAATTGGGGGGCAGTCAAGGATGCCTCCTCAAGGTAAGAGAATGTTTGCTCCCTTACCTCAAAGCTGCACTGCCCTTACCCCAGTGCTGAAAAGTTAGTTAGGATTGTGCCCTAAATCACAGAGGAAAGCACAGAGGAAAAACAGAAATAAAAACCAACTCCTAGCAGGCAGGAAGCTAGAACATCAGGAAGAATAGAACAAGGCAATATAGAAGGCAATTAACTCTGAACTGAAAGCCCAAAGATGTCTGTATTATATGCTTCTACACAGCTATTGTATCCAGTTTTGAATAAGCAGAATATACATTCACAACACATTACACAACAATTCAAAAATTCTTTCCACAGCATTCCTGCATTATACCACACTTCTGCTTATATCTTCTTCTAAAGACAAGAAGCTGAGAAGAAGCTGCCATTGTACAATATCTCAAAATTATAAACTTGCATATAGCAAATAATACTAATGACACGCATGCAGTCCTGAAAAACCACACTCTCTGGACCTGTGTTAAGCATCAGTCATCCAAGGTACTACAAGAGTGCTCCAATCTGCATACCCCATTAAACAAAGCCATGAAAGCAGAGCTTAGGGTAGAAATTCTGCACCCAATTTCCTTATGCCTCATGAGTATTGCCTGGGAGCTACTGATCCCCCAAAACGAAAATTGCAGACTTTGCCCTGCTAGGAGGCAAATGTTCCCAATCACAGACAGTTGTCAGAATTTTCTTTAAAATTAAGCAATGGCTGTAAAAACTAGCCCCATTCAATAAAACAATTTATGTCAAAGGGACTGATCAAAATCTATTTACCTGTCTGCTTCAGACAGTTTAGAACCCATCAAAGCTTTGTTTGAAAATAGGCTCCCAGGCCACAGAAACCCTTGTAAAAAAGACTCTGTACTTCCAAAGTGTGAAACCAGCATGTACTGTATGTACAAGTATCAGACAAAACACTCATACCCAAGAAGGCATGGAAGAGGTGCCAGAATTTATTCTGTAGAACCCTCTGAAGTTCTCCACTAACAACTTCCAGAGGAATTGCCACATAAAACTACACCTGCAAAGAGTAACAAGGAGAGTTGTGCCCTCTTCAAGTCTAACAACAAATGTGCACTAACACACTTCAAGGTGCAATGAGCCTCTCTGCTGGGTTTCCATCAAGTACCTTTACTTCTTTTAAAAAAAACCCCACCAGTATCCAGAATCTGGGGCAATCTTTTAAAAGACAGCATGACCCCTAAAAATATCCCACAACCCTATGACCAAAGGGCACTGTGCCCTCAGCACTTTCAGAGGCAGCTGGCCCTTATTTTCTTTCCATGGTGTGCAGTAGTCCGTGGGACAGAGTGTGAGTGTTTCATCCCTCCTCTCCAAAACACAGTTCCAGCATCTAGCAGTCAAGGGCAGGAGGTCAATTAAGGCACCTTTGTACACCCAGGTGTCAATCATTGCCTTGTATGCTCAATGCCATGAGGATCGCCCTCCCTCTCCTCCCCGCTCCTCGCCTCGGGGGCTCTGCTCACCTTGTGATCCAGGACACTGATGTAACCTTCCAGGGGCCGAGCAGGCAGCCCCGGTAGGCGTCGCTGGCCGCTGCTGCCCAATGGCTGCGGGCTCTCCGGCTTCTGGCTGGCTGTCACCGCCACCTGCTGCTGTTGCTGTTGGCTTTGCTCTTTCTGGCCGCCGCCGCCGCCGCCTCCTCCTCCACCACCACCACCAATGCTGCCGTACATGAGCAACAAGCTGGTGCACATGGTGGTGGTGAGCGCTAAAGACACAGCCAGCCCGTGTCGCTGCAGAGGGGACAAGGAGACACCCTGAGACCTCGCGGTGGGCGGTGGGAGAGACGAGGCGCGAGGGGGACCCGGCTGGAGACCCAAACCTCGAGGGGGCGGGAGAGGAGACGACCAGCCAGGGTCCCAGGTCGCAGCCCCCTTCGCTTCTCCCTGCCAGCCGGCACAGCTTTCCTCAGCCGTCGCCTCCTCCTTGCTGCCCCATTTCCCGCCCCTTCCAACCCAGGAGCGAGGCTGTCGCGAAGAAAGCCCCAACAACACCTCCAGTGTGGGGTGGGGGAGGGGGCAATCAGCCCCGCTCGGGTTCGCCCTCAGGCAAGGCGGGGCGCTCCGCCTTCCCCCAAGGGCACGGCCTTTCGAGGGACCCCACGCAAGTTCCCGTCCTTCGGGAAGAAACGGGGGGGAGGGCTGATGTTTTGTAGCCAGGGCTTGCTTGGGAAGTTTGACTTCTGCGAGGGTTGGCGCTTTCTTCGGCCCGAGAAATGGTCGACGGGCTGCCGGGGGCGGGCGGACCGCCCCTTCTTCGGGTGCTCTGCTGACATTTGGCCTGGGTGGGAGGGGGCGATCTATGGCACCCTTGCAAGTTCCAAGCCCAGGAAAAAGTGCAGCTAGTTATTAAAACGAATCTCACACTCGCCCTCTCCTCACTTTCTCCCCTCCTTAGTCCGTTTCCCAACCCCTTTCTTGGCTTCCCTTCTCCAGGTGCCTTTACTTATTTTGTTCCTGGTTTCCATTCCTTTCTCCTCCCCCCCCCTTGGCTTGTGCATTTCAAAACGCCTGCTCGGAATTCTTGCACGAAGCCCCAGAGTTCACATCAGCCTCAGCCCTTCCTAGCCCACCGGGATGTTTTTGGTTTCTCCCTCCACCCCCCCCCCCCCGCACTCACCCCGCGCTGCATGCTCTTGCCCTCGCTCGCCAAATGCAACTACCACATGCAGCCAAGAAAGGCGGGCTGAAAGTTCTTCGCCCCTTCTTCCTGCAGGTCATTTAGCGCCGTTAGCGAAATAGCCCTCAAATCCACCGGACTAGCTGCACGCCCAGGCCAGGCTGAAATAACAACCCCAAACCCGATCACAGACCCTCCTCCAATTGCCCCGCCAGATCGGGTGGTCTCGTTTCAGGTACCCGGAGGTGATCTGGGCACATTAGTTCCTGCCATGGACTTACCATCAGCGTCTTCATGTTTGTGCACCTTCTTTATGCCGCGATCTCACGCTACAGCATCAGAAGCCACTTTTTCCTCTAAGGTTTCCATTGCGAAGAAGCCAGTGACATGTTTCTTGCCGGAGACTGGGAGCGAAGAATCCAAAGCCAGGGGCAGAATCAAGCCAACCTTGAGCTGCTGTACGAAGCACGGCTGTTACAGAGATTAGAGACAGAATTAAAACTGGACCCTTTTAGAGTCTCCCAGTGATCTGCACAAGTACCGCCTGCCGTCGCCTTCTGGGTCCTAAACTACGCTGGTTCAACTCTCTCCTCCGGTTCAGACACAATTTCAAGCTCTGTTGAAAGTTAACAGTTGCTTTTCCATTTAGCTGTTTTAAAATCTGATTTTATTAGGTACTTCTGTTTCTTTATGAAAAGGGAAAAAATAAGTCATCCCAGAAGACAGAGGTAGGAAATCAATATGCAAAAATATCTGCGGTATGACACTCACTGCTGTACAATGTCATAGAATCAGTGGGTGGTCTTCTGATCAATAGAAATGATATGTTTTGAAAAAATAATAACGTTACACACTTGCAGGACACCAGTAATACCAATTTTACCCTTTTAAAAACAAAAATTATGTTTGAAACACAATCATTGAATATTATGTTTTTAAAGATTCATCACCTTCTGTGAGAATTGAGGTTTCTGTCTGCCCAATCCCATGAATGTCTACTTCGAATTCTCGTTATAGTCAATGAGCCTTACTCCCAGTTAAGTGTGGATAGGATTACAGCCTCTCTCTCTCTCTCTCTCTCTCTCTCTCTCTCTCTCTCTCTCTCTCTCTCTCTCTGTGTGTGTGTGTGTGTGTGTGTGTGTGTGTGTGCATGCTTTAGGAATCCTTTTCATTAAAAGATTGTGCTTTTCATCAATAATATAATTTCTATTCATTTTAACTTCTTTTTAAATATTTCCACATTCTGTTTCTGGAGCTCAGTTATTGCACTTTTTGGTATCTTCGTGGTCTCATGATATATATCAATGTCATATCTTATCATCCCCATCCTATCATGCCTATCATCCTTCCAGTGTAACAGTATTCATACAATATCATATATCATATTCTATCATCTTTAAAATGCCAAGTAATGCAAATTCTAGATAGTGCCTATCTCTGTAATTTGTTGTTGTGGCTGCTGCTGCTTTTTTTATAAATAGGCTCCAGGTTTCTTTTCCTCAGTGTTGCTGAATTAATATATAAAACTTTTAAAAAGTAGCTTATTGCTCCAAGGATCCCACATTTAAATGGGGGCCCTTCAAAGCAACCCCATTTCCAGGTTGGTTTCTTATGAAGTGATTACAATGACAGGATGGTATGCTTAAAATGATACATGTCCTGATTATGAACAAAATACTCTCCAAAAAGGATGCAGAAAACAGTTTCTGTAATATATTGTATCACATCTAATCTATTGCCTGTACAGTATCAAAGACTGCATTAAGGAAAAAAAAACTATCAGCATTCTAACGCATCCATGGTTGCAAATGATGCCTTTCTCAAGGCTTTAATGTCATTAAAATCCATTTTTCATCTTTACTAATTCACTCATGAACTAACAGTGGAACAAGTACTGTCTACAGTATGTCTCAGAAATAGCACAGTAATTTTTTTAAGAATATAAAAACTGATTATTAGACATGATACTTCAGCGATGACATAGGAAACACTTTTTATCTTTTTTCAAAGACACATTAAATGTTCTTGCAGTTTATTCAGTGAGTGTTTTAGATCTGAATAGTAGTACTGGTTGTTCAGAAAAAATGAGAAGAATTGTATCAGGCACTGATAATTCTTTGTCATATGATCTCACCTAGCACTCAAATTAGTGGAACATAGAGACCAATTTGATTAATCATTGAAAGCAAATTCAGTGTGGTTCTCCAAGTTTTCCCGCAATAGGCTACAAACAACAGCTAATGCATTTTCCACTATTTTCTCTTCTGTTACCAGCCAGCAGGTTGACCAATTTTTCATATATCATCCCATGCCAAATCAACCATCATATTTATGATTTAGGCTCATAATTGTATGTTGGACATCTGTTACACAGTATGTCTAACCAAGTCATCAAGCATATGAGTTGGGGTGATAGCTAACTAGAGAGACTTGCTGAGTCTACTGATTAAGTGGCCAAGCTAAATTTTGTAATTTAATGCTGAGCTTGCCTTGACTCATGTCCAGTCATCTGATTCTCAGATATTTAATTAGATTACAATGATGGTCATAGTAACCCTTGGCAACCAAATTGGTACTATTACAAATAGTGCAGTGTAAATCCTGCAATAGTTTTTATGTGTAGATATGATCTATCAAGGGAAATTTATAACCAATTGGAAAACAACCAAGTTAGTACAATTGTTAAGGCCTCAAGAATTAAGCTTTTTAGTTCCGTATGTGCTTATTTTACAATATTTGAGTACATGTATGGACATACGGAAAAATGAACAAACACATTACACTTAATAATTAGATTCGCAGGAAACTGGAATATAGACTGAGTTCATAAACACTTAATTGACTTGGAAACAAGTCAATAAACCATTTTTAAGAGTTCAACTAACTTGCTGGGTTCAGTAGGAAGTGAATCATGGCTGTTGTAATTCCTTTTAAAATGCAAGGGACACTGAAATGATTATTTTCTGTTCATAATTATGCCAGAATCCTCAAGCAAATAGTTGCTGACAGCCTTGCTTGACACCTAGTCTATGTTACATCTTACTATATTAATAAGAAAATTTTGCTAATTCATAGTGTATCACTCCCTAAAACAAAGAGGCTATGTTTGAAATGCATCCATGTTTTAAAAAAACAATGTCAGAGTCAGGCGGCAATCCTATCCACACTTACCTGGGAGTAAGCTCCATTGACTATAATCAATCAATCAATCAATCAATCAATCAATCAATCAGTAGGTACTTATATACCACTTTTCAACACAGGTTTACACAGGCAAATAGTAATACGAAAATTAAATGGCTCCCTGACCCAAAAGGGCTCACAATCTTAAAAAATGCAGAACACCTCCAGCAACATCCACCAGAACAGACACTGTGCAGGGACAATTACTCTCCCCCTGCTAAATATAAGAGGAACACCACGTGAAAAGTGCCTCTTGCCCAGTTAGCAGGGATTATAAAGGGACTTACAGTAGGTTTGATTGGACATGCATAGGATTGGGCTCTCAGTCTCCTTATACCATGTGTACCTCAGGAAAACCATCTTTCTGAGGTACACTTGAGGTTTTAAAAAGAGAGCATCCCCAAGTTCGGTACAGGTGTATCTGTTAAAATGTATAAAATATGAATTACATTCCTCATTGTAATATATAATTGGTCTTCATTCCCTAATGGAAATCAAAATATTCCTTGCCCATCTGAATTGCTCAGAGCAGACACTGAATTCTTGGGTAGGCTCTCATCCAAGTACTGCTTGGATTTGGTGTCCAGATTTGCTTAGCTTCCGCCGTGAAACTGTCTCATGGGACTATGTAGTGAAAATTGAGATAGAAATGGAAAAAGAAATTGTCCAGAGTTCAGAACACCTTTTCAGGGACGTTGTTTGTGAATCATCATAGTTCTCACTGATATGGTAGGGCTCACACACAAATGAATGCTCCTCTGTCAAAGTTGTCAAGGTATTCCTGAAGATATTTTTTCGCAGCATGATGTAATGTTGAAAATTCCAGGAAGCCCTGTTAAAATGGCTCCAGGATTGTTTTCAGTAGTCACCCTGATGCCAATTTCTGGAGATTCCAGGCCAATCCTGCAAGATTGGCAATCCTATCCTCAATACAATGCAATACAATCCTTCCAAAGAGCGAATTTACATGTTAGTGAGAAGACTAGACAAGAAATTTTCGGGATGCTAGCCACTGAGCAATCTGCTCTTCAATTCTCTTCTTATTCACTGCTAAAGGAAAAAGGAAAGATAAAAACAGACCCACATTGGTATTGCTGCCTCGATGCCCCCCTGGGTCCTTATGAAAAGGTATGGGGAAGGGGAGGTAGATCCAGCCTCTTCATTTCTCCTCTGTGTGGCACTGTTTAAAATAAACGGAAAGAGCAAAGCATGCTGGGCTCTGTGCCCAGGACTGACCAAAGGAAGAGCAAAGTGGCAGGACTGTAGATAAGGGTGTTGCAGTTTCACATCTCACAGTCCAGAACTGGTTGAAACTGG
>JAJKFI010012342.1:0-36867 GCA_029204185.1 Lerista edwardsae | reverse complement strand
TAAGTTGCTGAAGTAGACACATGGCAGGGACGGTCAAGTGATGGATGCTCCCCACCAATTTGGTAGCACCACCAAGAGGGGGGTGAATTTTATGAGCTGCTTAAGACACTCTGGGAGGTTCTGAGGTATTTTATTTCTGCTAAAATATCCACACATAATAATTTAAGTTGTTTGTGGTGTAAAGCACTGTCCTTTCGTTTTCAGGAAGAAAATGTGCAATTCTGAGGAACAGATCTCACTATTCATACAAGCTAATCAGTCTGGGGGTGCAATTCTAACCTGGAATTAGGCCAGCACAGTTAGGCCAGCAAAGTTTGGTCAGCATCAGGGCCCTGTAAAGTGCGTTTGGACCACACTCGGAGTCAGGGAGTATGGGGCACATCTGTGTGCTGGCCTCTCTGACTCCGCGAGTGGTCCAAACATACTTTACAGTGGCCCTTGTGCCAGACAAATTCTGCTGGCCTAACTCCAGGTTAGGATTGCGCCCTGAGAGACATGTGGTATGCATTGATTACTTTTCACAGTTTGGATTAGTTTTACATTTTTAAAAAAAATTCCCTTGAAGCCCCAAAACAGGAGGATGCTGTATCTTTGGAGGTATAGTAAGGAAAAACACTGTACTGGAACCATCATACCTTTTCAGCGGATGCCTCCCATAAGAGAAGAGCTTGCAGAAAGGAAAAGACACCTGCAGTGAAGAGTCTAGGTAGCATTTGATTTCTTCGCAGTGTGAAATTAGGATCAATAGATGAACCATAAAGTACAGTAAGTTCAACAATAGTCCCATGCTAAGTGAAAATGAAGATGGCGGTGCTGTTCTTAACACAGCACTGTTCTTAACACATTGTCACTGTTGCAACAATGTTGCAATGATGATCTATTGGATGTCAATGTGCTTAGTAATTTTAACCAGTGCAAGATTCAGCCTACACTAAATCTATAAACATTACTATCCGTTTTTACTAAATGACAAAATATTATTCAGGCAATCCTCTGATTGCATCTTGTCAATTGTAAACACTCTTAACTCAGGATTGAACCTCCTTACTTCCTTTGAGTTACTGAGTGAACAATAAGACTATGGTTCACATCTCCAGTACTAGCTACTCATTGCATTTCTATACTGAAGTTGAGAATAAAGTAATTCAGTGAAATGCCGCCAGAAAATGTGATGGTCACTGTCATGCGTGATTGCTGTGTGCTTACTGGACCTTGGCCCATCTTGGCTTGTAAGCTCTGCCTGTAGGGGCCTGCATATTTTATGACTTCTTGGAGGTATATATTTTTGACCATTGTGGGAAGCAGAATACTGACCCAGAAGGCCCTGGCTTCATCTGAACTATTTTGTGCATTAAGATGCTAGGACCCATTTTTAGAAACAACTTAACGCATTGATCTTAGACAGAATTATTGTTATGATGGGACATAATGAGGTTTGTGTCAAAGCGACTACACAGAACTATGGTTTATGTTTATACAGTAGCACAGAACTGTCAGAGAGGGATAATTGCCAAGCAGTGTACTATTTGTAAATTAAAGATAGCACGGTATAAGGAAGAGATGTATACCTGACGGTACAGCCCAATCCTAACCATTGTAGCCATGACAACGGGACTCTTGCTGCATTCTGTAGTGGGGCAGTAGTCAGGAAAGTCTCTCTTAGATAAGGGGAGATAGGTTTGTTCCCTTATCTTCAGGTCTGCATTGTGGCTCCATTGGCTCTGGAAAGTTGCTTAGGATTGGGCTGTGAATGATCACCAACCCACCTGACTACAGCAGTGGTTCCCAAACTGTGGGTCAGGACCCACCAAAGCATCTAGAGCAGCCATATTGAAAATATGGGAAGATGGGATGCTGGAAATGGGGAGGACTGTGTGGTTGTTCTGCTTGTGTCAAGGTTGTAAATAGGCTTTTTTTTCTTTCTGATTCACTTAGCCAAGTGAAAATGCCTGAGAAATAACCCAACTTATTGCTGCATTCTCAGGAAAGCAGCAGGTTCTGGTGTCACAGTGATGGTACTTCAGCCATACTTGCAGTGGGTCCTGGACATATTGTCATTCTAAAAAGTGGGTCCCAGTGCTAAAATTGAGAACCACTGGCCATGTTGCAGTAAAGACTTGTAACTGAAGGTGTTTTAACTGATGGTAATGGAAGAGGAAAATAGTTCCGGCTTTTAGATGAATTGAGACACCAAGAAGTATGGTTTAAGTGTTTCAAAGCTATGTTGTCCTAAAAGTTGAAAATAAACTACTCTTCAGAGAATAACAGACACTTTCTTCGGTGGGAAACTGTGGGGACATTTTTCGACTTGGTTGAAAACAAAATTAACCAAAGGGCATGTGATACAATAGCTAAAACAAGATGGCTTGCAGCAAACCACTTGTTATAAGTACCTTATTTAAAACATCATGTGCAAAATTAATTAACATTACCTTAGATAATTGCACTGTCATGGAGCATTTAAATTCCTTGAAGGACCCTGAACAAAGAGTAAGAATAAATGGTAATGTATCATATTTGGAACACTGTCCATGTCCATTTTTTTTAATTTAAAGGATTAACAACGTGGACATAGAAATAAGTATCTTCTATATAGTTTCTATCACATTGTAAGGTCTTTTCCTTAATACCTCTAGAAGGTGGAAACATTAAACAAAATCTTCTACATTTCAAAATAAGACTGAAAAGGGACCATATGAAAGGCCTTTTCTTCTCAGATAAAATAAAACCTGTTATACATAATAATGTGAACACTGATTTAATGGTAACGAGAGGAATAGAAAAATCAAGAAATAAGCCCCATTTTTTGCTTTTATGGACCTGATTTTGTGCCCCCCCAATTGAAATTTTTATAGGCATTAAAACAACAAAAACTTCCAAGTGCATAATTATGCAGCAAGCACATTATATATTCTTCGCACTAAGTAAAGGTGCAATTTGCTTTTTCCCTAAAATGAAAAAAAAAAAACTCTACACACATTCTAGAGAACCCCAGGGTGAGAAAGAGCCACACAGGTTTTTTTTCTGGCATTCGTATTTGCCATTTTATTTTCCTTGAAGTGACTGTAAAAATCTCATGCAACTCAGTTTTGTTGACATGTTCATGCTCTAATCTTAAATGGAGAGATGCTCTTTGGACCACTGTCTTTCCAATGAGCACTAGAAAAGCTGAGGTGCTGCTGCCAGGTCAGAAATGGCATTAATGTGTAGCTACCAGGCTAGGTGATGAGATGAAATATGGCGCAGGGCTAAAATGGCACTCCCAGTGCTGTGTCTGAGTTGGGGGGGGGGCAGATGCATTTCTCACAAATGTGACAGGTATGGGAAGATAAAGACACTGCAGCCTAGAATCTGCTTCCCCAGAGATGTCCAGTTCATCTGTGTTGCCAGGGCTGCCTTTTGATTTATTTAGATTGGGCTCATATCCCCAGCTAAATTTTTATGGAGATAGCATCCTATAAGCAGCTTGGCCAGAAATGGTCTTGCTCCTTCCAGAAAAGGTAAGCATCACTTCCCTGAGCTTGTCACATTTTAAAATTTATGGTATAGGGAGGAAGGGAGCACCGCCTTGTTTGGTCTGGTATTGCTCCCAATTATTATCTTCCTAATTAATCTTTACTACGAACCAACCTTATTGGCGTGTGGCACTGGCTGCTGTTACCACTGCTTTTCCACTATTCTGCGGAGCGCTTCTGCCCATATGAGGCCCAGAAGGCCACACACTACTGACAGCGGCCTGAAGATCAGCCATCAACAGACGTCCAGCTGGCAGAGAGGTACGTTTGGAGGCAGATTCGGGCAGAAATCAGGCCAGGCTGGGGCCTTTCCTTAGGCCTGACATGGCCCCTTTGCCCTAACAAAACTATTCGAACAAAATAGCTGGCATAGCTCTGAGTAGGCCCATAGTGATCCAGGGAGTGATGGAGTAAGTATGTAAAAATGTTTTATTCACCTACCAGCCAGCCTGATTCCCACCCAGACCATAGGATGCAGCAGATGTTGCATCAGCATCCCTGCATCATGCAGCAGTGGGCATGCCCAGCCTATGCCCTGTCCAGGGGCTGGGTCGATGATCTACACCTCTAGCATCAGCTGTCCACCCCCTTCCCGCCCATTGACACGCCCTCCTGGCATGCCAGGCTCCATTTTGGAGCAGTACAGGACCAAGGGAGGGTGGGCAGGTCAAACCCATGCACCTCTTGGAGTGGCAAGGCACCTCTTCACAGCCCACTCCTGGAGCTCTGCGCCCGGGGCCCTTGCCCCCAGCCGCCCAATAGTAGGTCCACGACTGCCTTGCAGGCCAAGCCAGGATAGGAGTGGTCTGCTAATGTAATTCCCAAGATACTGGAATTCAAATATGGAAAACAAGCAGGGATGGTAAGACACTATAGCTTTTTTCAGATGTTCTGTCTTTGTGAAGGTGAAGGAGTGGTGTGGTCATGGGCAATGGGAGCATATTGGCAACACACACACACCGGTGCCAATGAACTCTGAAGCCCTATTCCTGTCCTCCGTACTTACAGTCCGAAGCAATGAACCCTGTATGTGGGAAGAGAAACTCCTCTTGATTTTGGTGCTTTAAGACAAACAGCCACTTTCAGACAAATCTGCTGTCCCCTCATTATGACCATCCCCCACTGATGCAATCTGCACCAGAAGCTTCATGATTGGGCCAGCTGTGACTATGTGCATATGTATATTTCAGTATCTCTGTGACATCACTAGGGATTAAACCAATCCTTTCTCATTCCCACAGCTATTTGCATAGAAATCTCTCACTCTGTCAGGAAGGTACTCAATGCTATTAATTCAAAAGGTTGCCTAGTAACCAGCTGGTCCACACCTGCCTCTAATCTCATGTCTTCTGAGGCCTAAGGCCATTTCTGCAGCAGTCCAGGAACCATTTTGATTTGGCCGAAACCCCTGACTTTTGAAGGGTTTAAGGGTGAAGACATTTGAAGGGTGGTATAACAATACCATCTAAAAATGAATTGTAATAGTAAGAAATGATTGACATTTAAAATGTTGAGAGGGCAGGCAGAACAGAAAGAAGGGAAAGAACATTCATGCTTGAAAGAGGTCTGTGCCAGGATTGACATGTGTAAAATATATTATTGTCAAGGATAAATGTGGGCACATAAGAGTTAGAAATTTTAAGTGCTACTGAGGCAAACTATGGAGTGTGGCAGTGCAGGACTTGAGGAGCAGAGAGATTCACCGAAGTTCAGTTCAAGTTGTGAGGAAAATAAATACAGGTTGAGCATCCCTTATGCACATTGCTTGGGACAGGAAGGTGTCTGGATTTAGGATTTGTCTAGATTTCGGAACCATTGCATAAATACAATGGGAAATGCTTCCTCTTGCTCTTTTCACTGTTACCCATACAAGTGTCTGCTAGCCTCTTTGACATTTTTCAGTAATGTCTGTGCAGGTACACACCACACAGCAGAGAATGCACTGCATCTGGGAATGAGCACAAGACCTTCTAGTGTTCACACTACAGAAAGCTTTTTTTAAAGTCTTGGACAAGCATGCCTGGATTTCACAATAGTCTGGATTTCTGATGCCCGGATAAGGGGTAATCTATCTGTAAATTTAAGTCTACTCATTATGTGGATGGTTTTAACCCTAGCCCACATCTTTAGAGCTATTCCTACTTGACTAGTGTCAGGCTGACTGACCATCACCTTAAACTCATTCGTGCACAGCAGACTTTGGTTCATAGTTCCCTATGGTTGGGGCGAATAATGGGAAAAAAGATTCTGATGGAATTTTTCATATTTCATAGGAAAATAATTCTTAACCATAACTAATCCATTATAAATTAATTATAATAGATATAGCATAATAGCAATTTTCAATATCTATTAACAATAAATTATATACAAAGGAAGAAGAGTTGGAATTCAAATGATAGAAATTTAAATTTTTTTTAAAAAACCAGATATTTTGTTTCTTTGTGTGATTGACATGATTTTCCTCTCAGTGACCCTTTTGTTACAGGAAAGCTGAAGGAAAACTAGGGAAAATTGGGAGGGGAGAGAAAGACTCAGGGCGCAATCCTAACCTGGAATTAGACTGGCACAAGTTCCTTGTCCCAGAGCAGGAGTGTCACAAATGCTCCGTAAAGCGTGTTTGCACCACTCTTGGAGTCAGGGAGGCCGGCACATGAATGCAGTCCAAATGCGCTTTATGGTGTATGTGCGACACTCCTGGATTGGCACAAGGGACCAGTGCCAGCCTAACTCCAGGTTAGGATTGTGCCCTCAGACTGAGAAGGTGAACTAAGTTGAAACTGGACTGAGAAGAGATATTGTACTTTCAAAAGGCCTTGATTAGAATAAAGGTAAAGGTTTCCCCACGACCGAATGGTCTAGTCGTGACCGACTGTAGGGGGTGGTGCTCATCTCCGTTTCAAAGCCTGTAGAGCCGGCGTTTTTGTCCGATCATGTGGCCAGCATGACTCTATGCCGTAGCGCACGGAACGCCGTTACCTTCCCACCGAAGTGGTCCCTATTTATCTACTTGCATTTTTTAGGTGCTTTTGAACTGCTAGGTTGGCAGGAGCTGGGACAAGCAACGGGAGCTCACTCCGTCACGCAGTCTCGAACTTCCAACCTTGCAGTTGAAAGCCCAGCAACAGCGGATTAACTCGCTGCGCCACCACGTCCCAATCCTAAACATGCCGATGGAGCCCGTAGGGCTGTCTTTGCCACCGCTGCCACTGCTGCACATCCCTTTCAAGGGCCAGGCAACGCCCCCCTGCCGAAAGCTTTCTAATGCCTTTGGATGGGCTTTAAATAATACTTCTGGTTTTGTCAGAAAACCAGAAGAATTGTTTAAAGCCCTTCTGAAGGTGTTAGAATGCTTTTGGGAGGCTGTGGGGCATCACACAAGGCTCTGGAACCCCAGGTGGGGGGCAGAAGTCTGCGATCTTGGCCCTAGGCTGCTAACACTGTAGGCCAGGGATGCAACTGGTGTCGTGAATGTGCTGTATGGTGAATTCACAACACTTTAGGCAGGGCCGGTGTTAGGGCCTTTAGGATTGGGCCCTGAGTGCGTTACTTCAATGGCAGTATTCTGCTATTAATCAAATTGTATCTGGAGAACTAGCCAAATGGTGCACATCAGTATTGAAATGAGGACTACGGCTGGGTAAGATCTTGGCTGATGAGAGTAGCTCTTTTGAAATGGTTTAGTTCTGAAATACCCATAACAAAACAAAATCAAAAGATAAGCAGAGCTCTGCTTACCCAAGCTACAATTTTCTCCTGACATTCCCAACCATTTGATAGAAATCTCACATAATAAAGGTAAGAATAGTAAAATCATTTAATAATTATATTGCAGCAATCTATTTTAGAATTGTATTGATGGCACAGTTTTAAGCATGTTTAATATTTAGAGGTCAGTTTCACTGAATTGAATAAGTTTACTCTCAGGTCAGTGTGTTTAGGATTGCAGCTTTAGATGTATTGTATATCTCTTTCTATTCTGTATGGTCACGTTCTTGCAGCTTTACAACTGAAAAAGATTACCATCAAATATTGCAGTGAATTTTCTGCAAACGTCCGCTCTTTGCTTCAGATCACTTGAGTGGCCTTATCAGTGAATAGAAAGCTTTTATGTAGGAAGACAACCGATTCACCAAAATCTCAGTGCAGGAACTAATCAGTTTCTATATTCTACCATCTTTGCCAATCAAACATTTCCCAATCATCAATGATGGCTGCCAGGTCAGACGCATCAGATATAGATTCTGAGGCAGGGCCTAGTGATGTCAGAAGACTGTTGCCTGAAAAACAAGTAAGTGTGGAAGAGGACCAGTTCCCAACAGCAAAGGGGTGGAGCTCAGTGGTAAAAGGGCAGAGCCTACTGGCTGTCCATAAACGATCTGAAATTAACCTTTGCTGCCAATCCCCTGAAGAAAGAAAAACAAGTCATTTTGAGCAAAGTGGCAGTGGGCACACACACACACACACACACACACACACACACACACACACACCACTGTCAAAGAAACATTTCACTGCAATCATTTCATATCCTTATTATTAATGAGTAATTTTGCTTTAATACATGGTTTGACTCCCAGTGTATCAAAGCCGGTGCTTATTAACTTTGTTGAATGAAGCTCTCTCTACTTAGCCTTTACAATTAGACTCCGTATACCAGTTCATGTTACACTGGAAGTCTGGCAGGTAACATTATGAGAAAATCCCATTTTCAGTGGGCTGAAAAGAGAAGATATAGAGGGAAAGAATTGTTGCCTCTAATATCAGTGTAATTCCACTGGGATGCATAGCTGCACAGAGCATCAAGATATAGATAAGGATTATAATCTACCATAGATCTCTAATATGTAAGATATTGCATTTCGCTGTATAAATCTGGGAATGTCAAAGCCCACAAAAGGTTATGCATTTCTGATTTTGCCTGCTGTTGGAAAAGAAGCAGCATTGCTGGATTATCAATTGGGTGAATCCTAAGAGTTTCAAAATCCTTGGGTTTTTTAAATTCAGCACTCTCATACATGTGGGGCTCTAACCTTAATTTCCTCCAGTAGTTACATCAGTTCACAGCAGAAGAGTGCTTGGGAAGGACATGACTACTAAATATCTCCATGATTTTCTCTTCTGAACTGGGGTAGCATTGATGAATCCACTGTCCCTTCTCAGTATGTCTGCTATTCATCCCTTCCAACCTAGGTTCATGCGGTGGAGAGTTCACCTCTGCCATCTTAAAGAAAACAAAACTTCAGCTTTCACTGTTCCACTCCACTTTCCCATAGATGACAGAAGCTTGCAATCTACTTAGACAAACTGACAAACAGAAGAGAGAGGAAGGGCAAGGGACAGGGTCCTTGTAGTGTCAACCAGTTGTTTCTTTTTCATGCACCTGCAGAATTGCAAACACTTCAAAAAAAAAAAAAGATGAAACAGTAGCTCTAACCATCATCCCCAAATGCAGCTATTGCCATCTTGTACTTCTTTTTGCCATTATTAATGTATTTTCTGCATGATTTAAAAATAAGGAAAGGCAGGCATAGAACGGCTCGATCCTAACTAAATTCCTGCGTAGTGATGTAGCACTGCCAATACCAGTGCAGGCTATGTTGAACCCCATGGGAATTTCAGCTGCTGGAGGTCTCTTTGGGGACATTTGTCCCTTTGTCACAGTATGCCCCAGCAGCTGCAAGGGGTCAATGGGATATCGCTGGCTCAAGTTGGGCAGTGCAATCCTATTGCGCCTGTTGTGTCAACATTACGTCATAGCATCAATGCAAAGGGTGAAGCACTGAATCGGCACCCCTGTGTCGGTGCTTGAGCAATGGGACCAGCACTACAGGCAGCGCCGGTCCTGTTGTGCCCACGCTGAGCCTCTTGGTGCAAGGGAGGCTCCGCGCGGAAGTGGGATTGGCAGCGGGAGGGGGATTGTGAGTGGGAGACATGGCCGGGCTTGGGAGGCAGCCATACGGCCGCTTCCTAAGCCTGTCTGGGAGGCTATGCTGCTTCAATTCAGGCCGCGCGGTCTCCTCAGATCTGCACCTGCTGTTTAGCAGGAGCAGATCCGAGGAGCCCATAGGGGAGGCTGGAGCCTCCCTTACGGTAAGGGAGTGTGCGCGCCCTTGCCACAGGGAGGCTCCAGCCTCTCCTAAGCAGCGCTAGGATATGGAGCTGGCCCATCGGCCTCGCCAATCTGGCGCTGCTTAGAATTGCACCTTAAGTTGATCCATGTTATCAAGCCTTGGAAGGGGGATAGGATCCGGCACACCAGCATTGCCGATCCCACACCCTGGGCCCAATCCACCCCCACCCCATCACTGCCATCACCCCATCACCGCCATCACAGTCCACTTGGTGATTTAGCTTACTACCATGCAATCAACGGCAGTCTTGAGGTTTAAGTCCCTGCACTTGGGGGAACTCAGAGCTTGCAAGCCTGTGGGACTTGAGTGTTTTTTGTTTTTCTTTTAAAATTTATTTATTTATTTCTATCCTGCCTCTCTCCCCTGGGATATAGCTCATCCTTGTTCATTGTACTAACCAGTCTAGTAGGAACGACAATTTGCGCGTGAAAGTACTCTTGCCTATAAGTCAGAAACAGAATTATCAGACTACATCTCCAAAGCAAAATGGAATTTATTTGCAATTCATAAGTTAAAGTCTGTACAAGTAAATAAAAATGATAGATTCTTAAAACGGGCTAATCTTTCACCTGCTCAGACACAAAACCTTCACTGCTTTTACAAAGAACTGGAAAACAGCCTGAAAGTGCTGAGAAATGTTTCTCAACTGTTTCATAATTTACCATAAATGTTAAGAGTATCTTTTGAAACAAGAAAGGAAGAGTAAATTACTTCTGAAACAGAATAACAATGCTACCCTTTCTCTAGCATGGGGAGCTCGAGCCACAATAAGTGTGAGAATATGCATTTAGATCCATGGGATCATGGGGGTTATGTAGTAAAGGTGATGAAACACTGTTTAGAGCTTATTTCAATAGTGGGGAGTCTTGCATGTACAGCGCACCACACAGCACCACACACTTCTACACATCCCATTACAAAAAATGCCATATTATTGGTGTGGCAAGTGCTAGAAACCACTACAGTAACACAAGGTTACCTCATTGAAGTACAAGCATCCCTGTATGGTGGTGTGTACTATGGAAAATTAGCTGCTAAAAGCACAAGCCATTAAACTGCAGCACAAAAGAGTCAATTGTGCTTTTATAAAGGTAGTTTGTTATAGTCCTAGAAGCATTTGTTAACTTGCATGAATTTGAAATTTAAAAAACTGATATAGTTTTCTTTCTGGCATATATTTAACCATTTGATATTCTGAAACATCATCAGCTATCTAAATTAGATTTTGGGCTATAGGCCATGATGGGTTGTGCAACCTCCTTATGTTAATACTAGGCTACTTCAGAGTACCGGGTGCAAGGGAGGGGCAACAGGATGCAAGCGTCTTGTTGTCTCGTGCCTCCCTGGGGCACCTGGTGGGCCACTGTGAAGTACAGGAAGTTGGACTAGATGGGCCTTTGGCCTGATCCAGCGGGGCTCTTCTTATGTTCTTATCTGTGGAAAATTTTTATGATTATTTATTGCAGGGCTTCCCAAGCTGGTGGATCACAACCCACCAGCCAGGGAAGCCCTGTCCTAAAGGGGCAGGGAAGGGGGAATGACAGTGACATGATCCCTTTGATCGCACCACTGTGGGGGATGAAAGGGGCTTTTAAGAAACTCACATGTGGCAGCACCGGTCTTTGGGGGAGGTGTTGGTAGTCATGTGGACACCTCTGCAGGGCTCTCCAAGCCTTCAAAAAGGTAGAAGTAGTGTTTGGAACCCACTTCTGGTTTTGCGATCCAATCCCTGGAAGTGGGTTCTGATAGCTATTTTTACCTTTTGGAGTCTTGGCAAGCAGTGCAGAGGCAGCTGTGGATATCTCTGCATCCCCAGAGTCCAGTGCTGCCACCCATACATTTAAAAAGCCCCTTTTGTCCCTGGCAGGGTTGCAATCCTGGGAATCACTTCACTACCTTAGCTCCTCCCCTGCAACTACTTAGGTGGTTTCCAACTTCCTTGTAGAAGTTTGGGAACCACTGATGTATTGCATTTATTTACCGAACGTATACCCTACACTTCATGTAAAACAATGACAGCAACTTATAGCTCAATCCTTTGGGCTATACTAGTGGAATGTGCATTCTGCCAGCACTGGCTACCAAAAAGCAACCACAAATCACTTTCTGGTAGCAAGCTGAGTAGTGCTAGGATGCTGTCAGGAAGGCCAGATGTCCATGCACTGGACCTCCAGCCACTCACTGAGGAAGATAAGATGGCAACAAGCCTGAACGGAGGTGCAAACATGCCCATGGCTGGCGCCGAAACTGCGCCCCCAGGACATCACCCCACCCCCGTGCGTCGCTCCGACACACCTCCCTGCACCCGGAAATGCTCCATTTCGGAGCATAACGGAGACCAGGGAGGGAGGGAGGGCCGAAGAGTGCACAGTTTCTCCAGCGGACTGCGCGCTATGGTGCCCTGCCGCCCTGCCACTGCCCGGCGCCCATGGCTCGCGCCACCCCAGGCTACAGGTCAGATACGCGTCTGGATGGCAAGGGATGCAGGAGGGAATGGGGGAGTGTGGAATGTAGGCAGGGAGGAGGGAAGAATGGGGTGCAAGAAGGGAAAATGGGAGGGATTGGATCCAGCAGCAGTGGCCAGATCCTATCTCCTCCAGCAGCAGCCTCCTTGTCCCCTTTTCCCAGCGAAATTGCTAGCATGGGTCAAAGAAGACCCTTTGCGGAGCTGGAGGCTTACACAGGGATAAGGGGACTTAAATCCTCGCTCCCTTCTGAAACTGCCCGATCTGCCCTCCTGCTGAATATAACACACCCAACTTTGGTGCAGCTGCAGCTCAGCTCAGTATATGATGACGACGAAGGAACAAATAAGCCTTAACCGAGGCAAAATATATTCAACTACATATTTTAATGTTAGCTGAAATTCTATTTTCTGCAGCTAAAAAAGCTTCTAAGAAACAAGAGATGTCGTAAAGCAGATGCCATTGGTGGTGAACAGAATTGGATCTAGTGCCAGCTGCTGGCATTTATCTGTGTTGAGAAGAAACATACGATTATGAAGGATTTTCATTCCTTTTCATGGCATTTCTAGTTGAGCAAATATTGTCTATTTGACACGGAAAGGAAAAGTTCCCCATAGGTAGGGGTGTGGTTTTTTTGGTGACATTTTCCCCAAAATTTATTGAATGAAATGGCAAATTGTGGTGTTATGTGTTTTTATTCTACATTCTCATTCCAAGTTCTCATTTTTATTAATTTTAAATGTTTTAAAGGTGTACTAGGGACGTGGTGGCACTGCGGGTTAAACCGCTGAGCTACTGACTGGAAGGTTGGCAGTTTGAAACCATGCAATGGAGTGAGTTCCTGTTGCTTGTCCCAGCTCCTGCCAACCTAGCAGTTCAAAAGCACATAAAAATGTGAGTAGATAAATAGGTTCTACTTCGGTGGAAAGGTAACGTCGTTCCGTCTACCTTGGCATATAGTTATGCTGGCCACATGACCATGGAAACTTGTCCGCGGACAAATGCTGGCTCTACGGGCTTAGAAACGGAGATGAGCATCATTCCCTACAGTTGGTCACGATTAGATTATTCGGTCATGGGGAAACCTTTACCTTAAATGTGTACTAGGTAGATGATATAGGTGATATAGTGTCAGCAGATGCAGCCACAGTGTTATTTCTAATTGGAAAAGGAGTCTATTTTAATTTCTGGAAAAGATCTGAAACACCAAAATGTGGTTTCTTTTGTTTTGATTCTGATATTTTAACTGCCAAAAGGCAGTATTTAACCACCAAAAAGCGGTTTTCAACAACAACAAAAAACCACCCCTATCCATAGGTCCAGCTTTCTAAACTACAGGTGAGGCATCTTGTCCTCATTCCTGTTGCTTCAATCAAGCCAATTGCCTTAAAATATTTCTTTACTCACTGTGTAGTTTAGTCTGTGGAACTCCTTGCCATAGGATATGGTAACTGAGTTAACCGAAGACACCTTTAAAAGGGAACTGGACAGATTTATAGAAGAAAAGCTACGATGGGTATGTACAGTCTGAGATTAGCTGATCACTCATCATGAGGACTGGGTAGGAATTTTTTTTCTGTCATCCAAATTGGTCTTGGATGGCAGGGTTTGTTTGTTTGTTTTGCCAACCCCAGACTGGTGAGGGAGTGATGGTGTGTTCAGTAGGTTTCATGTTTTAAAAATTGGTCCCTTGTGTTTAATAAAGTGGCCCAAGTAAAACCCTAACTGCCATCTGGTTCCTTCTTTGGGAGCGGTGTGAGGTTAATAGGCTACTTCAGAATGCTAGATGCAGGGGTGTGGCAGCGAGATGCAAATATCTTGTTGTCTTGTGCGCTCTCTGAGGCATCTGGTGGCCCACTGTGAGGTACAGGAAGCTGGACTAGATGGTCCCTTCTAGTCCTTCTGGACTAGATGGGGCCAGCAGGCTGTTCTTATGTTCTTACATAGAGAAAGGAATACATTTTTGAACACTCCGCACCCTACTTGTTCTGATTCCTGCTCCCACCTCAGCCTTTTCAGCAGATTGAGGCAGGACTGGGATGAGAAGAGGCAGAAGGGATGTGAAGAAGCAGAGAACAGCTGTCAACCAGGAAAGAGAATGGAAGGAGCATGGCTTAGTGAATGAATGAACACTCTGCCTGGCTGCATCTCCTTTCTGCCTTTGGAAGAAATGAGAAGGTGATGCTCTGCAGTCTTCCCCCTCTGCTACACCCTTGGCGATTAAGTTAATGTGAATGATTTTAGTTGCTGTCTTTTCATTCGGTATGTAGCTTTTGCCACTCTCTTTACTCAGTCATAACACAGAGTCTCATTCCATATATTCTCATTGTATTGTAACCTGGCAATGATTACTGATCTGCCAGATAAATCCTTTGAACTATTAGTACAAAAACGATTGCTATTCCTTTCGCACCTTTCATTTTTGCATCTGTTGCAGATTGTTATCACAATACACTCGCGAACCAAAAGGATTTCAGCCTCAAGAAGAGACCTGCACAAGGGATTATACCATCATACAATTGCAAAAGGAAAATAAGTACATTCACTGAGCAGTCACGAATATTGGCCTTTGACCCCCTGTGCTTTATGGTAATAAATTGGCTCTGCCAACTTCCACCACTGAAAACAGTTTCATCTTCAGAACATTGTCTAATTCCTGTTTTGAATGATTGCTTTTGGATGACAAGTAGCAGGAAATGGAAACCTTTTTTTATTTAGTGACTTCTTTTGAAAGAGAGTGCTAGCCAAAGAGGGTAGCAAAACATTGAATATATGAAACATGTTAATGATGATTAAGGCTGTGTAGATCTTAATACTTACTATGATCTAAAGCCATAGCTTATATGTTGATAAGCTGGCAGGAGGAAAAAAAAAGATAGAACTTCAGGAGTGAAAACACATTCACAGTCAGAAAAGTCACTGTAATAATAACATTTTCAATACAAGCAAGAATAGACCTACAAGCAATGGTGTTTCTGGGGGTAGATGTCGTCCAACTGAGGGTGGGAAGGAGGAAATTTTGCTGCCCCTCCTGTCTAGCACCCCAGAGCATTTGCCACCTTATCGCACCCAGGCATGCCACTGCCTATTTTCTCCAAATACATAAAAGGAAAAAAGCCACAAAAGGAAAAAAAACCCACAACATTTTTCCCTTCAAATGAAAGCAATTCAAAAAGTGAAATGAGAAAAATTAAGATGCATTCTTCTTTCTCTGCCTTGCTAACAAACGCAATTGACAATATACTGCTGATGAGGCAAACAACAGAATAGAATCTGATGATCTTCCTATTCCCGTGCTGTTTCAAAGCACATCTAGAATAAAGATGATGTGAAGGCAGAGTTCAGTAATTTGGATCGGCTAGTATCATTGATTTCATTTTGGAGACGGCATAAATGAATCTATATAATTAGTTCTCCATTCCAAAGAATCTGTCTACAATGTGGTAGTCACTTTGTGGTATGCTTGCTAAAATTTCTGCTGTTGGTAGCCTTACATGACTGCTATACGTTCACTTTCTGCAGTACTGTAATTACTTTCCAAACATGGCTGTCTTCATTGTAAGGATTCTGTATGGTGGTTAGGATGATGGTGGTTAGGATGATGTAGGTGGTTAGGAGTGGGGGCCACTCTAGCCCCTGCATCTCTATGGTAAAACCCCATACCATAACTTTTGAATTCAACACCATTTTCTGAGCAGTTTTGTAGTTGATTTTTGAGCTTGAAGCTTGTTAGTGAGGTCACTTCCTGCTGTTTTCTAGCTGAAAAACAAACACAGCTACTAACTATTAAAAGTGGTTTGGTAGCCATTTTTGATCCTGTTCAGAAACTGTTAATAGAAAATAATATTAAACTCTTTTGCTTGCAACTGTAACTGTAAAAATGAATAAAATGATAAATTAACTTGAGGAAAAAATGTCCTTTTTAACTGTTCATTTTTTGCATTTTAAAAGAGGATAAATTTTTAAGATGTCTCTTTGCCCAGTTAGTTGGCTGGGAGTTCAGTTCCAATTGATTGGAAAGATCTCCCTCAACACTTTACTATTGGAAAACGACTGAGGAAATACCCAACTTATTGCTGCATTCTCAGGAAGGCAGCAGGCTCTGGCGTCACAATGACGGCATTTCCGGCATGACATCACTTCCAGAGGGTCCTGGACAGATCGTCATTCTAAGAAAAGGGTCCTGGTGCTAAAAGGTTTGAGAACTAATGTTGTAAACAATCTGTCAGTTACTGTTCCAGGGGAATGATAGGATATTCTCCCTCTTTCTAATGGTGTTTTTTCCCCAATGCACTTCATTATGTTTATACTATGTTTATATTTTATATTTGTCTCTGAGTGGAATTTGATTTTATGTGGCTGTTGCTTTAGAATTGTATGAGACTTTCCTTTAGAGATTTTTTGTCTTCATAGTTATTGATATGTTGATATATAGTGTCATGAAAATGCTATTGAAATGTTTGCTGTACTACAGGAATTATGATTTTTAAGTGTGCTGTTGTTAGTGTTTATTTAAATGAAAAGTATTAATCTCTGTTATCTTACAGATGTGACATTTTTAAGTAGCATGAACAACTTCGTGAAAAACTGTTGGTGGAAAAGTGGAATACAAATTAAAATGGAAAGAAAAAGAAACATTGTGAGGCCTGGTAGAGTGCCCCCCCCACATGTGAACATGCATTGTCCTCAAGGAAGGCTCTTTTCTCTTTCATGAGATCAGGCACCCACTTCTGGACGAGACAGCATTTCAACAAGACAAGGCAAAGGTGAGGAAATGGCATGTCAATTTTCAGCCATGAGCTGCAGGCTGTGAGGCCCTGGCTTTACAGGAATGGGTAAGAAAAGTGAACCTGTGGGTTTGGGTGACTATTGCTAGTGCAGGTATGAGGTATCTCCTGCCTAGTCCTAACTAAAAGCCAATCCTACAGCCCAATTCTAACTCATCTACCCCCCTGCCAATGCAGTCACACTAATCCACCCCCATCCAGCAAGGGAAGGGGGAGTCCAGAAGTTTCTTCAAGGCAAGGGAACCTTTGTTCCTTTACTTTGGGTAAGCCACTGCTTCCACAATGGGTCTCCTTAGATCTGCTCCAGTGATTTTGCTGGTACAGAACAGAAGAGAGTAGGGGAGAGGAAATCCCTACCCACCCACTTAACAGCACTAGCAGTGGGAGACTTCTCCACTGCCCTGTTCACCAGCCATGTGCAATGGTGGCCTCATGACACGCCCTGTCGCAGTGACGCTTCTACCACCTTGGTGGTAGGAATGTGTGTTCTGCCAGCACTGGATCCTGACTGCATTGCAATACACTCCAGGACTCCAAAGCCCAAGGGCTACCCTGCAACGAGAAGGAAGGAAGGACGGACGGACGGATGGACGGACGGACGGAAGGAAGGAGTTTTCTTTAGTCCCTGCTGTCAACTGTTCCTGACCTGGCATCCTGGAGCATTCTGTAGAAATGCAGACGGTGGGGGGGGGGAAGGAAAAAAAATCACCCCCCTCCTCCCAACACAGACTGTTGTTGCTGGTGTTCTGCTTCCCTGTTATTGAGAAGAAGATGGTGGATGGCTGGCGATGGGGGTGGAGAATTTCTCTAAGCAATTCCAGTTCTTTCTAATTTGGTGAGTCAAAAGTTGGGTGATTCTCAAACAAACCTGCTCTAAGCAACTTGCTCACCTCTACCAGCAAGGGAGGTAGGTGGATTGTGAGATGGGAAGCTATTCCAAAAGAAGGAAGTGAAGTGAAATACATCAGTCTTCAGAAAAAAGCTTACAGCCAATCTGATCTCCTGCCACACTATAGCATTTAGCCAGGCCAACAAAGTGCTGCATGTTCAGAGGCGGTCGGGGCTGGGAGTGTGCCCCATGGCAGGTGCTGAAACCGCACCCCACCCCGCCCCCACACGTCACGCAGACACGCCTCCCTTACCCCGGAAATGCTCAAATTTCGAAGCGTAAGGGAGGCGTGGGCAGGCAGGACGGCGAGAAACCGCGCGGTCTCTCCCAGACCGTGTGCAATGGCGCCCCACCGCTGCTCCACGCCCCATGGCTCGTGCCATGGGGCGCTACAGGTAAGATCCACATCTGTCCATGTTGTTTGGGTGGGTGGGTGGAATCAGAATGCCGAACAGAGGTAAATGAATTTTTTTTTACTTCAATCAATCCGAATCCTTTATTGGTATATATCAGAGGCATAGCTAAAGAAGGGCAGGGGGTGCAATTGCACCAGGCAACCAGCTTTAGCGGGGCAACAAGCTGAGATTGTCACAAGTGGCCAAAATTGTGAAAACCTTGGTATATATGAATAATATCATCATGTTATATATCAATCGATGTGGAATTTAATGTAGAATGCAAAGAAATAAATTGGAATGTAATATCTTCATTCTTTCAAAAGGTATGGCCAAAAAATAAAATAAAAATACAACTGTGATGTCACTTCCTGTTGTGTTGTCACTTCTGGGGCATCATTTTGCCCTCTGCACTGGGCTACATTTTCATTAGCTATGCCAGTGGCATATATAACACATACAAGACAAGAAAAGTGATAAACAATAATAGTCTATGCTTATTCACAGCCAAATTTCCTTCTACGCAACTCCACTGCCTGCTGCAGAAAGACTACCACCCAATCAACATTCCCCACTAAGAGTGTGTGCCCCGCGCAGCTATGTGCATAGAAACAGGGCAATCTTTAATCAAACAAAACAAGGACATGGCTGATGGTCACCAAATTTTGGCTGGCCGTTCACTTTAGCTGTGACCCTTATAGCCTCCTTTATTTGGTGCTTATGGATCCAGTTCGACCACCTGGACTGGTCCTCTTAGAGAAAAAAAAACTCATTGCTGCTGAGTGGTCCTTAGAGTCCCTGGGCATGCTCATTCAACATGAGGCATTACACAGTGCCATCTTATTTGGTGCTTAGTGCTGTTGCAACATTGTTGCATCAGTGCTACAGCATTAGCGCCGATGTGGGGACACAGAGCAGCACCCCCGTGTCGGCGTTAAGGCAACAGCGCAGCGGCTCCCTTGCATCAGCCGAAGCTGGCTGGCACGAGGGAGGCGCCATGATGGGGCAGCACAGGGATTGGTGGGAGGGAGGGAGGTGGGGGCAGACTT
This sequence comes from Lerista edwardsae, assembly GCA_029204185.1. NCBI lineage: Eukaryota > Metazoa > Chordata > Lepidosauria > Squamata > Scincidae > Lerista > Lerista edwardsae. The sequence goes on along the minus strand of JAJKFI010012342.1, from coordinate 17,633 downwards.
GGGCGGGACGTGGGCAGGCTTGGGTGGTGGCCATACAGCCATATTTGGGCCGCGTGGTCTCCTCGGATCTGTGCCTGCTCTTTAGAAGATCCGAGGAGCACATAAGGGAGGTGGAGCATCCCCTACAGTAAGGGAGCGAATGCTCCCTTGCCGGGGGGGGGGGGGCTCCAGCCTCTCCTATGCAGCATCGGATATGGTGCTGCCAAGTTGGCCTCGCCATTCCAGCACTGCATAGGATTACGCCCTCAATGTGTTAAACGTAGGCTTTATGGATATTTAAATGCAAAATCTATACAGGGCAGCAATCAAAGTTTGTTCCCCTATGAACCTGACGGACTCAGTCACGTATGGCCATGTTGCCCCATATCTACATTTTCTGCACTGTTGTCAAGAAAGTAGGGCTTTTTCAGCATGATTTAATGTTCTGCCATCTGCTGTTCTGCTTGGAATATTTCAAAAAAATTCCTTGTACAGATAGATGTTGTCCTTGTTGCTCAGACAGTATTGAGACCATCACCCATATCTTTTTGTATTGCCCCCTGTATGCCAAGTTACATTTAAGACACCTGGACCCTATGCAGTGGCGGATCTAGGGGGCAGGGGGGCAAGAGCCCTGGGCGCCATTTTGGGGCCATCTAGGGGGGCGCCAGTGGCCCCCGCAACATTGTGCGGGTAGACCCAGGTCTACCCATGGCTGCTTCTGGTGGGTAGACCTGGGCTCCCATGGGGGCGCACTTCTATTGGGTGCCCCGGGCGCCATTTTGGCTAGGTCCGCCCCTGACCCTATGATGAGAAAGGACGGGATTTTTTGCCTGACTCTGCTAAAATTTCTTATATGTTAGGTGACTCCTTAGTTTTTTACTTAATTTCTAGCTAGGCCTTCTGGCCACCTATAGGTCTTCTTAGTCCCACACCAGCTATTTTGCTTGTGGTGTATGTCCAAGAAGAGGGGGTGGGAAGGGCTAGAAAATTAAAGATAAAATCTGGAGACCCCCTTTGGTGCCAAGATCCACCAAACTAGACTAGATGGACCCCTTTCCTTGTCCAGCAGGGCTCTTCTTGTATCTTTCTATTCTCTTAGTTATCTAGGTCAGAAACAGCCCCACCTATGTGGGAAACCTGAATAATTTCCCTTCTCTGAATGAAATTGCTGTTGATTTCATCCCAGCAATGGGCATTGTACAAATGCTGGATGGGTAACTCATATAACACTCCTTTTGTACAAGTTTCCAAGCAAGCTGAAAATAGATATGACTTTAACTAGAAATTATCTGGGCTGTTTCACACCAGCAATATTAATTCTTACAATTTCATCACTTTCTCCGGAGAGCCATGACAATTTCAGACTCTGAGAGAGGGGTGGACAAAAGCTGCTACAGAACAGGGAAATGAATCTTCAGAATCATTTCTGTATGATAATACTTGTTTTGAAGGAGACGACTAATCTCTTGATGTTCTAATTTGCATTTGGAGGGCCAAACTAGACATGATGTCCTGGAACTCTCAATGGCTTTCTCCTTAAAACTAAACACACAAAAAAACCCAAAACACAGAGCCACAAAGGCAATTTTGACTGTAGTTTTTTAGAATATATATATAACCCTTGTTCCTGTGCTGATTCTCCAACTTAAATCACTGCTCATCCAATGCGTGGAATATACCCAGTAAGACATGAGATAAGGAGTTTGGATGAAATGGGCAACAACTTTAAAATTAAACATTGTCCTCATGCTTCATTCCACTCTATTGCAGACTCCTGCCTTGGAGAAGGCAGCAAACAACTATCTATTCCTCCTTTCAGGTACTCCCAGCCTGATTCAAAGCTGTGGATTGTTCATTGACAGTCCCAGTATATCCTCAGTACAAGGGGCATAATAGCTCTGTATATGCCCAGTAAAAGGGTAAAGGTTTCCCCTCGACTGAATGGTCTAGTCGTGACCGACTGTAGGGGGTGGTGCTCATCTCCGTTTCAAAGCCTGTAGAGCCGGCGTTTTTGTCCGATCATGTGGCCAGCATGACTCTATGCCGTAGCGCACAGAACGCCGTTACCTTCCCACTGAAGTGGTCCCTATTTATCTACTTGCATTTTTTAGGTGCTTTCGAACTGTTAGGTTGGCAGGAACTGGGACAAGCAACGGGAGCTCACTCTGTCATGCAGTCTTGAACTCCCAACCTTGCGGTTGAAAGCCCAGCAACAGCGGATTAACTCGCTGCGCCACCACGTCCCTTCATTGTCCCCTTCCCCATGCAAGCCAGGCAGGCTCTGAGGTTGATTTTGCAGTTATTACTCACCAAGGTTCCTGCTAGCATCCCTGAGCCAAAAAGCCTCTATCCTAGACTCTCCCTTAACTCCAGGTGCAGAAACTCCTTAACCCCAGGTGCAGAAACACATCCTCCCACAGAGGAGCTGTCCCATACGCCTCGAGCAATGCTTAGAGAGCAGGAACAGAGCAGAGGGCATAGCTAGGGAAGAGAACAGTCCAATCACCTAACGTACTGCAATGGATGCTGTATCATGCACAACTGGGCCATTGCCCGAAAATGCAAGAGGTGGTGGCAGCGTGGCAATGGCCTCTCTGCAGCCCCTGACACCGGTAAGTCAGAAATGGGGGCAGGCCAAAGGTGGGGAGGGGGAGGGAGGGGGAGGACTGAGAACATGTTTCTTGGCAAGGAGGAGGTAGGAACCAGGATGGAGAGGAGGCAGGAGGTGCATGCCTCTTCAGTAGTGCCTGCCAGATCTTATCCCTCTTTTCAAAACCTCCCTGCCCCTTTTCTCTCCTCAGACATATACACCAAAATAGGTGGTATATGTCTGAGTAGACCCATCCAAGATTGGGAAGAATACCAGGAGGTATTCTTTACTTACCTCTTGCAGGCTGTCTGATTCCCCCACCCCCTTAGGATGCAGCATGCACCTTTTTGGCATGGCTGCATCATCACTGGCGGCAGGGGATAGGATCCAGTCCTCAGTGATTTAACTTGCTTTTCTTATGAGTGAGGATGGAATTGGGAGTGAGCCACAGGCTGGCTATTCTCCATCCACAACACTAAATGTTTATGTGAATAAAGTTTACTGATCATAGCAAAAAAGAATGCAAACACAGGTAGCATAGGTAGATTTTGCAAGCGCAGAAAATCTGCGAAGGCTGCTATATCAATGTGGGGGAAGGACGCTGCATTCCTCCTCTGCAGTCCTTACACAGAGTAGGAGGCTGAACGTTCACTAGCAAAAAGGAACAGAAATTGGCTATCGCCCAAAGGAAAGTAGAATGCTGTGTGCTGAACTCTGAAAGATTGGAAAACAAATGAGTGGGTATGGAACGTGAGGAGAATAAGGAACCCTGGTATGGATAAAGAAGAGAAAGAAATGGACATTGGCAGATTATGACATAAAGAAAACATCAGGCTATCAAAACGACAGCCCAGTCCTAGCGAAATCCTTGCATGGCAGTGCAGCAGTGCCAGCCTGGGTCCCACTGCATCCTGCGGGGGATTTTTAGCTGCTGGAGGTCTCCTCAGGGTAAGGGGACTTTTGTCCCTTTCCCTGGCATAAACCTCGGCAGCCGCATCAGGTTCAACTTGGACCTGTGCCAGTGATATTGCTGGCGCACCTCTGTGTAGACTGGCTGGATCCGGTGCCTGTTTGGATCAATCCCCAGGTAAATGGAGCTCAGCACAGAGGCGCATTGCCGCTGAGGCATGATATGGCGCCTGCCATGGGAGCCGCTTGGGGGGTGGGCGCAAGCGTGTGCTCCCCAATTGCTTCCCTGACTGGGGAAGCCATTTGTATGCGCGCACCCTCTCCCGTGGTTTTCTGAGTTGCGAAGCCAAGGAGGCACCTAGGTGCCTACAGTCGCAGCTCAGGCAAATTTGCCCCAGTCTCCCTGGCAGGACCCAGCATGCCCCCTTGGCTTCCCGAGTTGGGAAGCAAATGGATGGTTCTGCTGAAGCAGCCCAGGTGAATTTGCCAGGACTGCACTGGCAGGACCTTCCATGAGCGAAGGGTCCTGCATCAAGGGTCCTGCTGCCATAGCCCAGTAAATTCACCTGGGCCGCGGTGGCAGGACCCCCACGCCCCCTTGACTTCCCAGGTCGGGAAGCCAGGGGGATGCGTCATGATGTCATGTGTCACGCCCGGGGCTCATAAAAAGCCCCAGTATGCCTCTGACTCACCATTCCCGGGAAGCCTTCTCACTGCACTTCCAATTTCCCTTGAACTTTGTGACCAGTCCGCCATTTCAGCACTACATGGCCTTGAGCTTATAAATGTGGCTGTTTTGGTGCGCAGTGGGAAATTATGTTAGAAAGTCTCTGGTGTTTAACTATGGTGGATATTGATAAAGCCTGGGATTGTATATCACCAATTTGGGAGGGGGGTGCTGGCTTTTAGATGGACCTTGACCAGTGGGGAAGTTTATCGGCATCACAAGTTTATCAGGAAGTGGAGACGAAAGAAAGAAGGGAGAAAAGCTATTCCTTAAGCGGAGAGAGAAAATCCAGGCAGAATTTTTAAGGTTGCATGACATTTAAGAGACTGCTCAATCTCTGCCTGAAAATTGGGCAGTGTAAACTGAAAACAAGAGCGAGTGAAGAATAAAAGAAAAATAAGCAGTTATTTGAAGACAGGTAGAGTCAAGAAATAATAATAGATATAATAACATAAACACCAATAATATTTGCAATAATAGATTCCTTTTGCCACAATCACTTCAGCTTTGTGCCACAAAAGGCATCTCTTCTACTGGGTGTTAAATGTGCTTTTTAATTCCTTCTGATGTTTGTAAGCTGTTTCCAGTCATCTGACATTTTTAAATGCAAAGGTTTTTTCCTTTGCGTATAAATAGCACAAGGAAATGATGGAAGTTATCTAAATTACAACCACCCAAATGTGTGATTCTATTACCTACTGTGTCAACTCTTTCCCTTAGGTTGAGGAATAGTTTTGAAAATTGAATCTAACACTTGGCATTCTGATGAGAGACAGGAGCTTTTCAGTTGTCCTTGGGGCGGCCGCAAAGAAACCCTTGGTGCATGCATGCACGTGTGTGTTCAAGTTTAGAGTACAGTCTCTTATCAGGAGCTTTAGCAGCCAGGTGAGAAACACACCTTGGATTAAACACCATCCTTCTCCTGCAACAATCTGTAAAGCAACCAGGAATGATAGCTTTAAGGGTCAAAGAAAATGCCTTCTATTAAGAAGAAAAAAATAGGCTTACACACATTGCAAATGCAAATATTATCAGCTAGAGGTAAGCTCACAGTGTGCCTTCTGTGTTAGCTTCTGTCTGAAACAGTTGGTTAACCCCTTGGCCTTCTAGCCTTTTATCTTCTTTAATGGACAAAAGGCTCAAGGTCTTGCAGGCTCCCAAATCTTCCAAACTTTTATAGCCATTTGCAAGCCTGCTTACTGCGTGCCAAGTATGCTGTTGTACAAGAGTGGCCAAGAGTAATTAATGCATACTTTACTTCTAATATCTGCCAACGAGGATGCGCTTTGTCCTCCAGATTTCCTTCAACGGGAACGTGATGTTAGTCACAAAGCCTTCCCAGAATGGATCCAGCTTCAGACAACCCTCAGCGATTTAACAAAGGCTGACTGCCTTTTGCATGTAATAAATACATTATGATGATTGATCTCATAGTTTATATATTTTATGCGGGCATGCCCTCACTTTACTTATATGAAGGGCCAGGAGTGACTAGAAGCTGAACCACAGATATATTGCTTCTATTAACTCATTCATTAGATGGAATTCTTGTGGAAGGCATGGGCACCACATTGGACTAATTTTTAATCAGATGCTCATTAAGGTTGGGTAACAATGGCAATGAGCATTATTAGGACTGACCCAATTACGAGAAGGCAGGAAATTAAAGTTAGAATATGCATTAAAAAAATCAAATAATTACTAGAGCCACTGCCGTGCCTAAGACACTGATTCCAATCAGTGATTTCAGGACTTTATTCATACTTTTTATTTTTGGATCATGGAAAAACCACATACGCATACAAAATTAGGCCACTGACATCAAGGTCTAGGTCCACAACAGAATTTGCACCCTTTTAGTTATGTATATACCTTCCTTCTGAATAGTCATGGCAAGGATTGCACTGTAAGTGAAATCATGTGAATTTTGCTTTCTTGTGATTCATTTGCAGTGCAATCCTTGCCATGACTACTCAGAAGGAAGTTCCATTGTTTCATGAGACTTTATCCCTGGGAAGTAAAGTGTATATAAGATTGTAGCCTGGCTGCAATCCTGAGAGTAACAGCCCAATCCTGTCCACCACCACTCCATAGCATGCAGCCACACCAATAGAGCATATGCTGAATGCTATGGGGAAGCATTAGACAGCAAGCTTTTTACTTACTTTCTGATAGACCTCCTGATAGGCAAATCACCTATTGTCACCTGGGATCCACGCCAGCTATTTTGCTGGCCTACATCTGATGAGAGGGCAGGTTGGAAAATCAGGGATAGGATCTGTCATGCACATTTGCTGTCAAGATCCACCCCTTCCAGCTGCACTTCCCTCCCACCCACTGTGCTCACTTACTACAAGGCCACCATAGGATTGGGCCATTAGTCATGACTAAGAGCGCAATCCTAAACTGGAGTTAGGCCAGCATAAACTAAGCCAGCAAAGTTTGGCCAGCACAAGGGCCACCATAAAGCGTGTTTGGACTACTCTCAGAGTGAGGGAGGATGGCTGAAGTCTATGTGCTGGCCTCTCTGACTCCGAGAGTGATCCAAACATACTTTACAGTGTCCCTTGTGCTGTCCAAACTTTGCTGTCTTAGTTTATGCCAGCCTAACTCAGTTTAGGATTGCGCCCTATTGAAGCCTAACGGTCTTAGTCATTATTTTTGTACAATTTTATTTTATTTTTATTACAAATAAAACACTCACAACAATACAAAAAAAATTAAATTCAGACTACATAAATCATGCATGGAGTAATAATTCTAAATACTTTACATCACCTACAAAATATTGATAATTCCTTAAATTAAAGATTGTGTCTCTTAGTCAGCCTCTTATTCTTTTCTTTAATACTTTTTTTAAAAGCATAGGCCTACAGTCCTGACACAGTTAGGCCAGCAAAGTTTGGCTGGCATAAGAGGCACTGTAAAGTATGTCTGGACCATTCTCGGCATCAGAGAGCCCAGAACATAGACGTGCTGGCCAAATTTTGCTGGCCTAACTGTGCCTTCCTAAATCCAGGTTAGGATTGTGCTCTTAATCTCCTTACCATTTATTTTAATCCCCAGCAAAATATTTTAGGTCTAAATTATCCACCTATTCATCAAGTCCATAATTCTTTGCACCAATATTTCCCTTCTCATGCAGGAAGTCAATCTGTGGTTTCCAGTTATTTATAAACTACTTTACTGACTTCTCTTTAAGGCATAGGTTTATCCATTTCCATTAAGTTCAGTATTTTTATCCACCAATCTTCAACTGAAGGTGCCTCTGGAACTTTCCAATGTTGTGCATATTGTATCCTTGCCACAGTTGTCATATCTAGAAATAAAATTTCAAAGTCTTTTGGTACCTGATCATCAAGTATACCTAGCAAGAAGGCTTCTAGTTTCATTCGTAAATGATTAACTAAAATTAGGATACAACCCTAGGTGATATCACAAAGTTCCCAAGTTTATAGATGAATGAACAACAAAAGGATAACTTCCCAAGGGAGGATGTTCCATAATACTATAGAATTTAAACTTGCTGCTTCTGTCAGACTTTCTATCACTAGAAACAAAGCGCTCCACTGTTGGTTATAAACCAAATGCCCATCTTAAATGTCTTTGCTCCTTTCTTATAACGTTTCTATTATTCTTGTGTTCAAAAAAACCTACCACTCTAAACCAACAAATGTATACCAAGCCTAGCATAAGCTATTTAGCTTGTCTCAAAATCCCAAATAAGATTGCAAGAAGCATAAAATGGATCGTTTTGTTACCATGACTGTAACTAATGCCAGTAGCGAGATCACTTTTAGTGTGTAGACCGAAGCTCAGGAAATGTAATGTGGGAAAAGATAAATCAGAGCCCTCAAAAAGCCATTAAACCATAAGTGTTAATTTCTTTGGTTAAATTTTTCTTCTATCACCTTGTTATATATGAATCATTACCCAAACGTGGGAAAGTGGTACTTTAGAAATAGTAAAGTCACACCATTATGCCTTCCTGAATAGGTCAGTGTCTTATATTTTCAATAAAAGCTGCCTAAATGCAGTTGTTATCTTAGGAAAAGCAAAAAAAAAAGGACAAATATACAGAGAAGGGGAGGGGGAGACAAGAGGAGAGGAATGATTTGGAAATCAAAAGTCCTGACGTATTTCAAATGGCTCTCATTGACTTTTTGAAACACTTTGAACAATTGCTGTGGCCACTGGGGTACCATAATGATATACCCCATTATAAAATGTAGCGCTAAGTAAATGTAGGAGTAGAAATTTAACAATTGGTCGTTTAATGGCTGCAATTATGGCAAAAGAATAATGAACCTATTAGAGAAGAGAACTGGCAATTACTCTAAGGCTTATTGCGATATAGCTGTGGAAAAAAAGTAATACAGAAGCATGCTTAAAAATGGTTATTAAAGAGGGATAATGCATTCTGTTTACTCTGACAGATTTTTTTTTCCTTTTCAGAAAAGAAATGAGGCTTTTTGGTGATCAGACATGGGAGCTTAGATGTGATGAATCCTACTATTTAAAGGTAATATATTTTCAGATACGCCTTTCCAGATATAAATTATGGCTGTCCTATGACTATAAAGGGAAAGATTTACCAGCACATATAGACAGCAAAATATGTTGAAGCAGAGGCAACTAAGCCCCTCCGCACCAAGAAACAAATGCACAGAAGTGTCGGATTTTTTTTTATTTCAAATGGTCCATGTACTTGTTTATAAATACAAATGTGAAAATGCTAATAGTCTCAAAAAAAATGTGATGGTCCAAACCATTATGAAGCCTCCTGGTGATCCAAATACATTTTTATTTAACCTATAAATACTGGAATGGAATTTCTGCTCAGAATGTTTGCAGGGACTACTGGGAAAAAGGGAGGAACAACATGAATTACTTTGCTTGAGCAGACCCAGATCTATCTTGTCCAGCACTCTTTTACCAATAGTAGTTAGCAAGATACCTCTGCAAGCTCACAAGCTGGGCCTCTAAGAAGGTTTTTTATCAGGAGGTACATAGTTCGTTATGGGCATCTTCCCAAAGAAGAATAGGGGAGGGTGGCAAGGAGGCAGACAGAGCGAAGGCAAAACAGGGCATGGGGAGTGTGGTGACAGCTGGAAATTTTTTTGGTCTACCTGACCTTCTGATGCAGAGCCCAGGTCTACCTGCCTGTGCAGCATCAGTGGCTAGATCCAGTAATATGGAAAACCAAACACATGCCTAAGTCTCTCTAACATCTTTTCAATATAGAAAATCATTGCAAAAAATTAGCATCATCGTACTTAGGTTCACACCAAAATGGAAAGTGTCAGGTGTGCACCAAAACCTGTGCCCCTGAGCTCCTGCAATCATATCCACAGGCCAAAGAGCTACTGTAGTAGGCTAGTTTCCTCCCAGATGTGACACTGTGTTAAGGTGTGTCATATGCATTTCTGGGCCTGGGGTGTTTGGCTTGTGGCAGTAGCCACCACCATGTGCCCATGGTAGTACCCCCAGCATCCTACATGGGCAGCGAGTCTGGATGAGACCTGAAAATGTAAGATCCCAGGAAATTTCTGGGCCCCTCCTTTGGTTCCTAGGCCTCCTTTTTGATCCTAGGCATGGGCACAAATTACTTCCTTTACCCTCCCAATCCTGGGCACTACTCACAAGCAAGGCATGAAGGCATTGGCTTTTGTCTGATCCAAATGTAGTCACAGGTATACAGTTTCACTTAGTAGCCATGGCTAGTAGCCAGTGATCCTTTATGGTGCGGCATACTGATTTGCTGGAACAATGTAAGACTGCAATCCTATATGCACTTACCTAGGAATAAATCCCATTGAACTCAATGGAACTTACTTTTGAGGAAATATGCATAGACTTGCACAATTAATGTTGCAGTGCAAGCCAGTTGTGAGAGCACTACCAGTTGATGCATTGGCATACATTTTTAGAATCATGGAGAGAGACCCATAGATGAGAGAGGCATCAGAGAGCTCCGACACAGAGTACTAGAAAGCTGTAGTCTGAGGATCATAGTGAGTTTGTGATATGCCAAGTTGTGCCTGTGTGAGAGTACATGCTGCATTTTCCTCTCTTACCTTTATCAAACAAACTCCAAGGTGAAGGATCAGTTTATATCATAAGGGTGTTAAGTCTGCAAAGAAATCAATTGTATCATCTGTACAATTGACCTCTGTAGCAGCCTGCAGAGAAAAAAGAGTGTATTATCTATACTGTGTGTATAGTATCAGCTGAGAACTACATCAGCAGTTCCCAAACTTTTGATCACCAGGACCCACTTCCTGCATCTCTCAGTGGCCCACCAGATGTCTCAGGGAGCACACAGACAACAAGATACCTGCATCCTGTTGCCACTCTCTTGTATCTAGCCTGTGAAACGTCCTGTTGGTGGGAAGTCCAGATTTGTTGATGTGTAGTGGGTGAATTGGTCCTTAGTGTACTGGCACAGGTAAGTATTTGCCTGCACGTTAGTTATAGTAACTATTTAGGCCACTGATGTAACTCAGGGCAAAATTGTAACCTAGAGTTAGACAGGCATAGTGAGGCCAGCAAAGTTTGGCCAGCCCAAGGGATACCATAAAGTGTGTTTGGACCATTCTGGGAGTCTGTGCTGGCCAAATTTTGCTGGCCTCACTGTGCCAGCCTAACTCCTGGTTAGTATTGCACCCTCAGTCTACTTGGTTTTTGTTTTTTTTCTGTCTTCGTACATGCCCTTGTTACACATTCAGGACAGGTTTGCCTGTTTGAAGACATAGCCCTGAGTGTACTTGAGAGGCATAACCTGTTTGATTAGTAATGATGTGTGCATCAGAAACCAGCAACAAACAGAAAATCCAGGAGGACGATTAATAAGGTAAAGTGAATGGAAAGTATGCCATGAAAATTTCCATTACGGCAGGATGTTAGCCTTCGTTGTCATCTTCTGGGAATAGATTCGTGCTCAAAGAAGTAAATAAACATAGCCTCAGGATGTCTGTTTTGAAAGGAAAGCTACCAAAAAGAGAGAAAGAGCGCATTGCTGCTACAATCAGGTTTAAGCTATTTACTAACTAGTTTATTGCTAATAATAAAGAGTATTAGTTGACTATCACCAGTGGCGTTATTCACCCGGTACACTGGGCGGGACTTACCTTTGAGAGGCAGTCCGCCCGTTGCGTCACGCTGTGTTCCACTGGGGCAGGCGGGAAAGCGGCGGAACACGGCGTGACGCAACGGGCGGACTGCCGCTCAAAGGTAAGTCCCGCCCAGCGTACCAGCTGAATGCCGCCACTGACTATCACTCGAAGGAATGATTTGCCACACTCAGGAAAGGAAGCATTCCAAGACACCCTCTCAAATGTGTTTGTTTCTGCAGTTGTTTCTACAGTGTTATGGGAGATTAGTGATGAATATCCTTACCTTTGAAGTAGTATTTACATGGAGCCTCACTTTTTGAATGTTTTAATTGCAAAGATTCAGTTGTGGTAGTACTGAAACTTCCCTCAATGGACATTCAAGACTTTGATGTTTTGCAGGACTCATTTCCACAGGTGACAGAGGGGAACATCACGGGACTGGACCTCTGTCATATGAAATTCCTAAGAATTGTGAATTCCTAAGAATATAGAAGGGTAGTTGGAAACCAAGCAGAGGGATTCAGGGTTGTGCAGAGGTCCAGGCCACTAGACACTAGAAAATGCAATTACAGCACAATCCTATACAGTTGTATACGTAAGCATTCAATGGGATTTATTCCCCAGAAGGAGTGCGCAGGATCACAGCCTGACTCCTCCTCTAGCCTGATAAAGAATAAAATATGTTTCAAAGACCATGACTCTACTCCATGCAGTTGCGGACCTACCATTATGTTCAGGGGGGCAAAAACCCCGGGCGCAGCACTCCTGGGGTGGGAGGAGGGTGATTATGAAGTGCCTCATCTTGCTGAGAGGCAAGTGGTTTCAGCCCTCTCACCTGCCCCTGCCATTGTACAGCTCCGAAACGGAGCCTGGCGTGGTGTGGAGCCGGGTGGCGCAGGGGGCGGGGAATCAGCAGAGGGGGCGGACCGCCTCCTCCTCTGTCCCTGGGTGGCCCATTGGCTGGGTCCACAACTGACTCCATGAACTGACTTACAACTGACTTACATTGATATGTAAGGTGGTTATTTCAATGGCTCATATCCAGGCTAGCCATATGCATAAGCTCCATTTCCAGTGACAAGATACTTCTGAGCGCCAGTTGCAGAGACTAATCAGTTATAACAGCGGATCAATATAATCAGGAATGTCTGCTTTTGAACCTCCCTCACATGTTTAGGAAATGTGTGGAGTCAGATCACCAGCTAAGCTAGATCTGCGCTGCCTGCAATGCTGTCAGCTGCTCTGTAGGGTTGCATGTAGAAGTCTTTTCCAGTCCTACTGGGCAATACACAGTCACATTCATAAGGCAAATGACAACTGCATCAATTATGTTGTCATGGGACACTGCAAATTTTGACCCTCTATGAGATTGGTAAGGTGTTGAGAGGGAAAGCGCTGAATAAAGAAAGCTGTACATGTGAATGAAAGGCAATTTATCCCTTTGCAGTCCTTCACACAGTCACAGGACTTTGTGCATAGTGAGAACCAGGGAGAATTCTACAGCCATTTCCATGACTATGAGAGCCTTTCTCTAGTTGATGTGATTAACTTTGAGTGAGTGTATTATACTGTCCTGGAGGCAGGGTTAAGAGTGTAGTCAGGAATAGGAAAGTTGATCAACAACTTCTCATGGCAGGCAGCAAAAGATGTCTTGGACACTCATGTAGCTGGAGTGGTCAGAGGGCCAAATGCCCCAGCACATACCTTTTTATTAGGATTCTTCTTGTGTAAAATCTTAGGTGAGTGTGTGACTAATTAAAAACAGAAGCAGGCCTCATTAGGGGGAAGGTAATATCTCTTAGGGACGTGGTGGCACAGCAGGTTAAACTGCTGCTGCTGAGCTTCCAACTGGAAGGTTGGCAGTTCGAGACTGCGTGACAGAGTGAGCTCCCGTTGCTTGTCCCAGCTCCTGCCAACCTAGCAGTTTGAAAGCATGTCAAAATGCAAGTAGATCAATAGGGACCACTTCGGTGGGATGGTAACGGCGTTCTGTGCGCTACGGCGTATAGTCATGCTGGCCACATGACCGCAGAAGCTTGTCCTCGGACAAAACACCAGCTCTACAGGCTTAGAAACAGAGATGAGCACCGCCCCCTACAGTTGGTCACGACTAGACCATTTGGTTGTGGGGAAACCTTTACCTTACTCCAGAACAGTGTCCCGGGGGGAGGGGCAAGGCACTAAATTTGGCAAAGCAACTTACCTTGTCATGTGAATCGCTCCTCTTCCTTGTAACTAGTCCTTGTAGCAAAAGCAATGCCTCTGTGTTGCTTACTGGCTATAATGGCAAGGGAGAGGAGCAGTTTACATGACAAGGTAAGGCACCTTGCAAAACGTAGTGCCGTACCCGCCTTGCCCCCCATAGGGACGTGACTGCTCCAGAGAGAGTAGAGATCCTGACTTCCTCTCTTTGAATTATTCCAGGGAGGAGTTACAAAACTCCTAGGGCTGCAAGCTGGAGGTGATGAGAATTTTCAACCCCTCTTTTTCTTATTCAATTCTGTGGAGTGTTCATTATGGAGTTAATTTTTCTCTGTCTTGGCAATTTCACCGAACCAAAAAAGAACCAGTTTTACCAAAATTATTTTTTGTTTGCCAAAATTTACTGGAGGAGGTTTGGCCCAGGGAATGCCTCTAATATTTCTGCTTTTCCTAGGCTAGTGGCAATGGAACTACCATTGGAGGACTGAACCCCTCCACTTGGCCATGAGAGGTGCATTGTCAGCACCTATAAAACATATCATTCTGCCCCCCATTATGCAACTAATTGTGAAACATTCAACAGAAAAGGCTTTAATTAACAATAAAACAAAAGACTGATCACAGCCATGAGATCAGAATCTGTCTTCCAGTTCAAGCTACATTTGTTTACTCAGAAGTAAGAACCACTAGGTTCAATAGGGCTTACTCCCAGGTATACAGGATTGCAGCCTTAATCTGCGTACGCAATTGACAATTAATGGATGTTAAAGCCATTTCTCTGAACGAGAATGCAATTCAAGCAGATTCCAACAGTCACATTCCCTAAAGATGCCAGTTCAAAGGGTCACTGGCAGAGTGTCCGTGAATACAAATGACAGTTGCTGTTTATGCTGCCTTATTTCTAATGCTCATGCATACACACACATATCTGAGAACAAGCCGTACCACCCTACGCAATAAGGGGGAAATAAAAATTCATATACAACAACAAAGTTCCTATCTATCAGCATTCATCTTGCCTGCTCCACTTCTCTGTTTTTGAATATTTCAGAATAATACTTCCTTCTGCAGCAGCAGAGATAAATGGAAGTTGTCACACCCACTTCTAGAGCGGCAGCAGAATGGAGCAGAAACATTTATTGAGACAAGCTGGTTTCAAGGTTCAAGCTCAGGTCTCAGGTTGTCTGGTGCGTATCACTGATACGCTGCTCAAAGGAATAGTTGATGTTGCTCAAAGCACTTTCCCTAGGCCATAGTTAGATTAATTTTTGTAACAGGCATCAGTCATGACACTTCTAGCTGGCTCGTAAGCTTTTTCAGGCATCCTGTTCTCATGTCACCAAGATGCAAACCTTATTGACCTTGAATATATTACTCAAACATGGTACTGCTTTAATGTAATCTGCTGATACCTGCAGCCCTTGCTGCTATCGACTTTACAATAATAATTACACAGGCTTGGCTATAAACGGGCAGTCTGGCACAAATAATTATTTTTCCCCTTCCCACATCCACTCATCCAACTTTGCCTGAAATTGTTACAGTGGGATGGATAATCACAGCTGGAAGAAACACGATTCCCTGGAATATCAAAAGTTTTTGCTGAAAGGCTACATATTATCATGCTATTATTGTAGGATAGAAAGAGTGCCAGTGAGGTACTGTAGTGTTAGACTTGGACTAGGGAGACTTGGGTTAAAATCTCTGTTGAACCATGAAGCTCAGTGATAGCCCAATGCTAGCCTTTTATCCTTCCACAACAAGCAGCTGCACCAAAAGAGCATTTACTGCATGCTGGACAGGGAAACCACCAGAAGGGAAATCAATCTCTCCTTAGGCCTTCTGGTGGCCTATGGCTGTCTCTTTCTCTTCCCCAAAAATCCCTATCTCCCTGCCCACAACCCACCTCTCTGATGCCTTAACTCCTCTGGTGCTCTCCAGGTGGGCTGTTGGCACAAGAGAATCCTCCAGCTGCTTCCGCTGGTAACTCCCTGGAGCCAGTGGTGTCATCTAAATGATTTAAGAACAGGTACTCACGTGTCGGGACCCGCCCACCGGAAGTGACATCATAAGCCAGAAGTGATGTCGTGGCAGGAAGTGACATGAAAAAAGCCCTTTTTGAGGCCTCAGATGATTTTAAACTGACCCAACAGTTGCAACAGTATTCCACAGCACCCCCAGAACATGTTAAGGAGGCCTGGCATCATGTTAAAACCCCAGAGCAACTCATTTTTCAGTGGCAAGGAAAGGAAAGGCTCCGCTCGCTGCCTGCCTCGCTCTGAGAACATGCAGGCAACTCAAACATGCAGGAAATTCAAACGTTGCAGAGGGCAGAGTCGACGAGTGGGCGGGCGAATGGGTGGGGCCAGCTGTCATCCTAGAAACCGGTACTCGCGTACCCCCGCGTACCCCCTGCATGACATCACTGCCTGGAGCTCAATCAAGGTGCGCGATTTATGGTGGTGCTGCATCATTTACGACAGCAGAACATAAAGTCCGCTGTCATAACTGAAGCCCATAACCATTGGGCCATGTGACCTTGAGCCAGTTACTATTTCTCAACCTCACCTACATCACAGGTCATTGTGGTGGTGATAAACTGGGATAATTTCCATAGAGCTTCTTGCAGAAGGGCTGAATACAAGTATAATGCTAACAAACCGTTCCTGAGTTTTTAGTAACTGAAGGTCACATACAGGCCACACACACACACACACACACACACACACACACACACACACACACCCCTGCTTATTTGGAAATAAGTCCCTCTGGGACTTATTCATGGGGCTTCCTCCAAAGTCAGTATACGTGACTGCAGTTTCCATAGAATGTCTTAAATATTTCTCCATCACAAAATGATGAGGCAATCCAGATTTTCAAATTACATTGTAACAAAGCAGCTTGCTTGTATAGAAGTTCAAGTAAAAATATCAGTGGCGTTCCTACAAGGAAGACAAAACACTAAGTTTTGCAGGAGCCTGAGCACCTGTGTAACTCGGTCCCTCTCCTCCAGAGCCATTTGCAGCTTGAAGAGCAAGGCCTCCCAGCCAGCTCTCCAAGCTGCAAATAGCTCTAGAGGTGAGGGGCCAAGTTACACAGGAGCCCAGGCTCTTGCAAAAAGCCTGAGTATTTGCCCCCCTCTAGGAACGCCACTGAAAAACATAACTTGCAGTAGAAACATCACCAAACATCTGTCTGCACTCTGCACCGCTCCCAATACATTTACAATATTAAAATTACAGTTAAAAAGTAAAATAAACAGGAATGTTGCATACACCAACAGACCTAGAATGTATGACTAGCCATTCAGATTGCTTAGTTGAAAAAGTTTCCTGGAGTAGCGTTTTAGCCTCTTTAAACATCCCGTCAAGATGAGATTTCTACAAAAGACAGCAAGCAGGAACCTGGCTTACCTGACGAATGAAGGGTCCTGCAAGAACAGAATTTATTTGCATATTGGGTCAATATAACAAATAGGCAAGCATCTACAGCAGTAGGAAACTCAACCACTTTGTGTCCATAGAAATAAGTGAAATTCAATTGGCACTAATTGAAAATACAAATAATATAGTAGATATATTTTCCTGCAGTCTGGTCCTGCAGTATTTAGGCAGAAGGAACTGTGCTGAATTCAGTTAGATTTACTCCCAAGTGAGAATATGGCTACAGCCTTAGATTCTTAAATCTGATGACCTCACATTATTGTATAAGCCCAGCTGCCAATCTTTGTTCTGTCTGTTATGAAGGGACTGTCAGAAGGAAAAGGAGTTAGAAAATGATTTCAATCAACAATGGATGTGCTGTTGAAACAGGTACAAAATTTCATGGGAAAAAAATATAGCTCGCTAAAGCAAAAAATATCCCTCAGAATGTGCTGCTGCTTGTATCTTTATATTTTTTTAAAGCTTGACGTGAAAACCTGTTTGCAGATTGCACGCTGCATAATAATGACATTTGAATATAAAAGTGACGGTGTGTTTGCTCTTCAGCTTTGCACAAATAACGTGTCATTTTTTCAAATAACAATCCATTCAAAACACACAGCTAATTGTGATGAAGTGTGTGTGTGTGTGTGTGTGTGTGTGTGTGTGTGTGTGTGTGTGTG
>JAJKFI010012341.1:0-36871 GCA_029204185.1 Lerista edwardsae | reverse complement strand
TAAGTTGCTGAAGTAGACACATGGCAGGGACGGTCAAGTGATGGATGCTCCCCACCAATTTGGTAGCACCACCAAGAGGGGGGTGAATTTTATGAGCTGCTTAAGACACTCTGGGAGGTTCTGAGGTATTTTATTTCTGCTAAAATATCCACACATAATAATTTAAGTTGTTTGTGGTGTAAAGCACTGTCCTTTCGTTTTCAGGAAGAAAATGTGCAATTCTGAGGAACAGATCTCACTATTCATACAAGCTAATCAGTCTGGGGGTGCAATTCTAACCTGGAATTAGGCCAGCACAGTTAGGCCAGCAAAGTTTGGTCAGCATCAGGGCCCTGTAAAGTGCGTTTGGACCACACTCGGAGTCAGGGAGTATGGGGCACATCTGTGTGCTGGCCTCTCTGACTCCGCGAGTGGTCCAAACATACTTTACAGTGGCCCTTGTGCCAGACAAATTCTGCTGGCCTAACTCCAGGTTAGGATTGCGCCCTGAGAGACATGTGGTATGCATTGATTACTTTTCACAGTTTGGATTAGTTTTACATTTTTAAAAAAATTCCCTTGAAGCCCCAAAACAGGAGGATGCTGTATCTTTGGAGGTATAGTAAGGAAAAACACTGTACTGGAACCATCATACCTTTTCAGCGGATGCCTCCCATAAGAGAAGAGCTTGCAGAAAGGAAAAGACACCTGCAGTGAAGAGTCTAGGTAGCATTTGATTTCTTCGCAGTGTGAAATTAGGATCAATAGATGAACCATAAAGTACAGTAAGTTCAACAATAGTCCCATGCTAAGTGAAAATGAAGATGGCGGTGCTGTTCTTAACACAGCACTGTTCTTAACACATTGTCACTGTTGCAACAATGTTGCAATGATGATCTATTGGATGTCAATGTGCTTAGTAATTTTAACCAGTGCAAGATTCAGCCTACACTAAATCTATAAACATTACTATCCGTTTTTACTAAATGACAAAATATTATTCAGGCAATCCTCTGATTGCATCTTGTCAATTGTAAACACTCTTAACTCAGGATTGAACCTCCTTACTTCCTTTGAGTTACTGAGTGAACAATAAGACTATGGTTCACATCTCCAGTACTAGCTACTCATTGCATTTCTATACTGAAGTTGAGAATAAAGTAATTCAGTGAAATGCCGCCAGAAAATGTGATGGTCACTGTCATGCGTGATTGCTGTGTGCTTACTGGACCTTGGCCCATCTTGGCTTGTAAGCTCTGCCTGTAGGGGCCTGCATATTTTATGACTTCTTGGAGGTATATATTTTTGACCATTGTGGGAAGCAGAATACTGACCCAGAAGGCCCTGGCTTCATCTGAACTATTTTGTGCATTAAGATGCTAGGACCCATTTTTAGAAACAACTTAACGCATTGATCTTAGACAGAATTATTGTTATGATGGGACATAATGAGGTTTGTGTCAAAGCGACTACACAGAACTATGGTTTATGTTTATACAGTAGCACAGAACTGTCAGAGAGGGATAATTGCCAAGCAGTGTACTATTTGTAAATTAAAGATAGCACGGTATAAGGAAGAGATGTATACCTGACGGTACAGCCCAATCCTAACCATTGTAGCCATGACAACGGGACTCTTGCTGCATTCTGTAGTGGGGCAGTAGTCAGGAAAGTCTCTCTTAGATAAGGGGAGATAGGTTTGTTCCCTTATCTTCAGGTCTGCATTGTGGCTCCATTGGCTCTGGAAAGTTGCTTAGGATTGGGCTGTGAATGATCACCAACCCACCTGACTACAGCAGTGGTTCCCAAACTGTGGGTCAGGACCCACCAAAGCATCTAGAGCAGCCATATTGAAAATATGGGAAGATGGGATGCTGGAAATGGGGAGGACTGTGTGGTTGTTCTGCTTGTGTCAAGGTTGTAAATAGGCTTTTTTTTCTTTCTGATTCACTTAGCCAAGTGAAAATGCCTGAGAAATAACCCAACTTATTGCTGCATTCTCAGGAAAGCAGCAGGTTCTGGTGTCACAGTGATGGTACTTCAGCCATACTTGCAGTGGGTCCTGGACATATTGTCATTCTAAAAAGTGGGTCCCAGTGCTAAAATTGAGAACCACTGGCCATGTTGCAGTAAAGACTTGTAACTGAAGGTGTTTTAACTGATGGTAATGGAAGAGGAAAATAGTTCCGGCTTTTAGATGAATTGAGACACCAAGAAGTATGGTTTAAGTGTTTCAAAGCTATGTTGTCCTAAAAGTTGAAAATAAACTACTCTTCAGAGAATAACAGACACTTTCTTCGGTGGGAAACTGTGGGGACATTTTTCGACTTGGTTGAAAACAAAATTAACCAAAGGGCATGTGATACAATAGCTAAAACAAGATGGCTTGCAGCAAACCACTTGTTATAAGTACCTTATTTAAAACATCATGTGCAAAATTAATTAACATTACCTTAGATAATTGCACTGTCATGGAGCATTTAAATTCCTTGAAGGACCCTGAACAAAGAGTAAGAATAAATGGTAATGTATCATATTTGGAACACTGTCCATGTCCATTTTTTTTAATTTAAAGGATTAACAACGTGGACATAGAAATAAGTATCTTCTATATAGTTTCTATCACATTGTAAGGTCTTTTCCTTAATACCTCTAGAAGGTGGAAACATTAAACAAAATCTTCTACATTTCAAAATAAGACTGAAAAGGGACCATATGAAAGGCCTTTTCTTCTCAGATAAAATAAAACCTGTTATACATAATAATGTGAACACTGATTTAATGGTAACGAGAGGAATAGAAAAATCAAGAAATAAGCCCCATTTTTTGCTTTTATGGACCTGATTTTGTGCCCCCCCAATTGAAATTTTTATAGGCATTAAAACAACAAAAACTTCCAAGTGCATAATTATGCAGCAAGCACATTATATATTCTTCGCACTAAGTAAAGGTGCAATTTGCTTTTTCCCTAAAATGAAAAAAAAAAACTCTACACACATTCTAGAGAACCCCAGGGTGAGAAAGAGCCACACAGGTTTTTTTTCTGGCATTCGTATTTGCCATTTTATTTTCCTTGAAGTGACTGTAAAAATCTCATGCAACTCAGTTTTGTTGACATGTTCATGCTCTAATCTTAAATGGAGAGATGCTCTTTGGACCACTGTCTTTCCAATGAGCACTAGAAAAGCTGAGGTGCTGCTGCCAGGTCAGAAATGGCATTAATGTGTAGCTACCAGGCTAGGTGATGAGATGAAATATGGCGCAGGGCTAAAATGGCACTCCCAGTGCTGTGTCTGAGTTGGGGGGGGGGGGCAGATGCATTTCTCACAAATGTGACAGGTATGGGAAGATAAAGACACTGCAGCCTAGAATCTGCTTCCCCAGAGATGTCCAGTTCATCTGTGTTGCCAGGGCTGCCTTTTGATTTATTTAGATTGGGCTCATATCCCCAGCTAAATTTTTATGGAGATAGCATCCTATAAGCAGCTTGGCCAGAAATGGTCTTGCTCCTTCCAGAAAAGGTAAGCATCACTTCCCTGAGCTTGTCACATTTTAAAATTTATGGTATAGGGAGGAAGGGAGCACCGCCTTGTTTGGTCTGGTATTGCTCCCAATTATTATCTTCCTAATTAATCTTTACTACGAACCAACCTTATTGGCGTGTGGCACTGGCTGCTGTTACCACTGCTTTTCCACTATTCTGCGGAGCGCTTCTGCCCATATGAGGCCCAGAAGGCCACACACTACTGACAGCGGCCTGAAGATCAGCCATCAACAGACGTCCAGCTGGCAGAGAGGTACGTTTGGAGGCAGATTCGGGCAGAAATCAGGCCAGGCTGGGGCCTTTCCTTAGGCCTGACATGGCCCCTTTGCCCTAACAAAACTATTCGAACAAAATAGCTGGCATAGCTCTGAGTAGGCCCATAGTGATCCAGGGAGTGATGGAGTAAGTATGTAAAAATGTTTTATTCACCTACCAGCCAGCCTGATTCCCACCCAGACCATAGGATGCAGCAGATGTTGCATCAGCATCCCTGCATCATGCAGCAGTGGGCATGCCCAGCCTATGCCCTGTCCAGGGGCTGGGTCGATGATCTACACCTCTAGCATCAGCTGTCCACCCCCTTCCCGCCCATTGACACGCCCTCCTGGCATGCCAGGCTCCATTTTGGAGCAGTACAGGACCAAGGGAGGGTGGGCAGGTCAAACCCATGCACCTCTTGGAGTGGCAAGGCACCTCTTCACAGCCCACTCCTGGAGCTCTGCGCCCGGGGCCCTTGCCCCCAGCCGCCCAATAGTAGGTCCACGACTGCCTTGCAGGCCAAGCCAGGATAGGAGTGGTCTGCTAATGTAATTCCCAAGATACTGGAATTCAAATATGGAAAACAAGCAGGGATGGTAAGACACTATAGCTTTTTTCAGATGTTCTGTCTTTGTGAAGGTGAAGGAGTGGTGTGGTCATGGGCAATGGGAGCATATTGGCAACACACACACACCGGTGCCAATGAACTCTGAAGCCCTATTCCTGTCCTCCGTACTTACAGTCCGAAGCAATGAACCCTGTATGTGGGAAGAGAAACTCCTCTTGATTTTGGTGCTTTAAGACAAACAGCCACTTTCAGACAAATCTGCTGTCCCCTCATTATGACCATCCCCCACTGATGCAATCTGCACCAGAAGCTTCATGATTGGGCCAGCTGTGACTATGTGCATATGTATATTTCAGTATCTCTGTGACATCACTAGGGATTAAACCAATCCTTTCTCATTCCCACAGCTATTTGCATAGAAATCTCTCACTCTGTCAGGAAGGTACTCAATGCTATTAATTCAAAAGGTTGCCTAGTAACCAGCTGGTCCACACCTGCCTCTAATCTCATGTCTTCTGAGGCCTAAGGCCATTTCTGCAGCAGTCCAGGAACCATTTTGATTTGGCCGAAACCCCTGACTTTTGAAGGGTTTAAGGGTGAAGACATTTGAAGGGTGGTATAACAATACCATCTAAAAATGAATTGTAATAGTAAGAAATGATTGACATTTAAAATGTTGAGAGGGCAGGCAGAACAGAAAGAAGGGAAAGAACATTCATGCTTGAAAGAGGTCTGTGCCAGGATTGACATGTGTAAAATATATTATTGTCAAGGATAAATGTGGGCACATAAGAGTTAGAAATTTTAAGTGCTACTGAGGCAAACTATGGAGTGTGGCAGTGCAGGACTTGAGGAGCAGAGAGATTCACCGAAGTTCAGTTCAAGTTGTGAGGAAAATAAATACAGGTTGAGCATCCCTTATGCACATTGCTTGGGACAGGAAGGTGTCTGGATTTAGGATTTGTCTAGATTTCGGAACCATTGCATAAATACAATGGGAAATGCTTCCTCTTGCTCTTTTCACTGTTACCCATACAAGTGTCTGCTAGCCTCTTTGACATTTTTCAGTAATGTCTGTGCAGGTACACACCACACAGCAGAGAATGCACTGCATCTGGGAATGAGCACAAGACCTTCTAGTGTTCACACTACAGAAAGCTTTTTTTAAAGTCTTGGACAAGCATGCCTGGATTTCACAATAGTCTGGATTTCTGATGCCCGGATAAGGGGTAATCTATCTGTAAATTTAAGTCTACTCATTATGTGGATGGTTTTAACCCTAGCCCACATCTTTAGAGCTATTCCTACTTGACTAGTGTCAGGCTGACTGACCATCACCTTAAACTCATTCGTGCACAGCAGACTTTGGTTCATAGTTCCCTATGGTTGGGGCGAATAATGGGAAAAAAGATTCTGATGGAATTTTTCATATTTCATAGGAAAATAATTCTTAACCATAACTAATCCATTATAAATTAATTATAATAGATATAGCATAATAGCAATTTTCAATATCTATTAACAATAAATTATATACAAAGGAAGAAGAGTTGGAATTCAAATGATAGAAATTTAAATTTTTTTTAAAAAACCAGATATTTTGTTTCTTTGTGTGATTGACATGATTTTCCTCTCAGTGACCCTTTTGTTACAGGAAAGCTGAAGGAAAACTAGGGAAAATTGGGAGGGGAGAGAAAGACTCAGGGCGCAATCCTAACCTGGAATTAGACTGGCACAAGTTCCTTGTCCCAGAGCAGGAGTGTCACAAATGCTCCGTAAAGCGTGTTTGCACCACTCTTGGAGTCAGGGAGGCCGGCACATGAATGCAGTCCAAATGCGCTTTATGGTGTATGTGCGACACTCCTGGATTGGCACAAGGGACCAGTGCCAGCCTAACTCCAGGTTAGGATTGTGCCCTCAGACTGAGAAGGTGAACTAAGTTGAAACTGGACTGAGAAGAGATATTGTACTTTCAAAAGGCCTTGATTAGAATAAAGGTAAAGGTTTCCCCACGACCGAATGGTCTAGTCGTGACCGACTGTAGGGGGTGGTGCTCATCTCCGTTTCAAAGCCTGTAGAGCCGGCGTTTTTGTCCGATCATGTGGCCAGCATGACTCTATGCCGTAGCGCACGGAACGCCGTTACCTTCCCACCGAAGTGGTCCCTATTTATCTACTTGCATTTTTTAGGTGCTTTTGAACTGCTAGGTTGGCAGGAGCTGGGACAAGCAACGGGAGCTCACTCCGTCACGCAGTCTCGAACTTCCAACCTTGCAGTTGAAAGCCCAGCAACAGCGGATTAACTCGCTGCGCCACCACGTCCCAATCCTAAACATGCCGATGGAGCCCGTAGGGCTGTCTTTGCCACCGCTGCCACTGCTGCACATCCCTTTCAAGGGCCAGGCAACGCCCCCCTGCCGAAAGCTTTCTAATGCCTTTGGATGGGCTTTAAATAATACTTCTGGTTTTGTCAGAAAACCAGAAGAATTGTTTAAAGCCCTTCTGAAGGTGTTAGAATGCTTTTGGGAGGCTGTGGGGCATCACACAAGGCTCTGGAACCCCAGGTGGGGGGGCAGAAGTCTGCGATCTTGGCCCTAGGCTGCTAACACTGTAGGCCAGGGATGCAACTGGTGTCGTGAATGTGCTGTATGGTGAATTCACAACACTTTAGGCAGGGCCGGTGTTAGGGCCTTTAGGATTGGGCCCTGAGTGCGTTACTTCAATGGCAGTATTCTGCTATTAATCAAATTGTATCTGGAGAACTAGCCAAATGGTGCACATCAGTATTGAAATGAGGACTACGGCTGGGTAAGATCTTGGCTGATGAGAGTAGCTCTTTTGAAATGGTTTAGTTCTGAAATACCCATAACAAAACAAAATCAAAAGATAAGCAGAGCTCTGCTTACCCAAGCTACAATTTTCTCCTGACATTCCCAACCATTTGATAGAAATCTCACATAATAAAGGTAAGAATAGTAAAATCATTTAATAATTATATTGCAGCAATCTATTTTAGAATTGTATTGATGGCACAGTTTTAAGCATGTTTAATATTTAGAGGTCAGTTTCACTGAATTGAATAAGTTTACTCTCAGGTCAGTGTGTTTAGGATTGCAGCTTTAGATGTATTGTATATCTCTTTCTATTCTGTATGGTCACGTTCTTGCAGCTTTACAACTGAAAAAGATTACCATCAAATATTGCAGTGAATTTTCTGCAAACGTCCGCTCTTTGCTTCAGATCACTTGAGTGGCCTTATCAGTGAATAGAAAGCTTTTATGTAGGAAGACAACCGATTCACCAAAATCTCAGTGCAGGAACTAATCAGTTTCTATATTCTACCATCTTTGCCAATCAAACATTTCCCAATCATCAATGATGGCTGCCAGGTCAGACGCATCAGATATAGATTCTGAGGCAGGGCCTAGTGATGTCAGAAGACTGTTGCCTGAAAAACAAGTAAGTGTGGAAGAGGACCAGTTCCCAACAGCAAAGGGGTGGAGCTCAGTGGTAAAAGGGCAGAGCCTACTGGCTGTCCATAAACGATCTGAAATTAACCTTTGCTGCCAATCCCCTGAAGAAAGAAAAACAAGTCATTTTGAGCAAAGTGTCAGTGGGCACACACACACACACACACACACACACACACACACACACACACCACTGTCAAAGAAACATTTCACTGCAATCATTTCATATCCTTATTATTAATGAGTAATTTTGCTTTAATACATGGTTTGACTCCCAGTGTATCAAAGCCGGTGCTTATTAACTTTGTTGAATGAAGCTCTCTCTACTTAGCCTTTACAATTAGACTCCGTATACCAGTTCATGTTACACTGGAAGTCTGGCAGGTAACATTATGAGAAAATCCCATTTTCAGTGGGCTGAAAAGAGAAGATATAGAGGGAAAGAATTGTTGCCTCTAATATCAGTGTAATTCCACTGGGATGCATAGCTGCACAGAGCATCAAGATATAGATAAGGATTATAATCTACCATAGATCTCTAATATGTAAGATATTGCATTTCGCTGTATAAATCTGGGAATGTCAAAGCCCACAAAAGGTTATGCATTTCTGATTTTGCCTGCTGTTGGAAAAGAAGCAGCATTGCTGGATTATCAATTGGGTGAATCCTAAGAGTTTCAAAATCCTTGGGTTTTTTAAATTCAGCACTCTCATACATGTGGGGCTCTAACCTTAATTTCCTCCAGTAGTTACATCAGTTCACAGCAGAAGAGTGCTTGGGAAGGACATGACTACTAAATATCTCCATGATTTTCTCTTCTGAACTGGGGTAGCATTGATGAATCCACTGTCCCTTCTCAGTATGTCTGCTATTCATCCCTTCCAACCTAGGTTCATGCGGTGGAGAGTTCACCTCTGCCATCTTAAAGAAAACAAAACTTCAGCTTTCACTGTTCCACTCCACTTTCCCATAGATGACAGAAGCTTGCAATCTACTTAGACAAACTGACAAACAGAAGAGAGAGGAAGGGCAAGGGACAGGGTCCTTGTAGTGTCAACCAGTTGTTTCTTTTTCATGCACCTGCAGAATTGCAAACACTTCAAAAAAAAAAAAGATGAAACAGTAGCTCTAACCATCATCCCCAAATGCAGCTATTGCCATCTTGTACTTCTTTTTGCCATTATTAATGTATTTTCTGCATGATTTAAAAATAAGGAAAGGCAGGCATAGAACGGCTCGATCCTAACTAAATTCCTGCGTAGTGATGTAGCACTGCCAATACCAGTGCAGGCTATGTTGAACCCCATGGGAATTTCAGCTGCTGGAGGTCTCTTTGGGGACATTTGTCCCTTTGTCACAGTATGCCCCAGCAGCTGCAAGGGGTCAATGGGATATCGCTGGCTCAAGTTGGGCAGTGCAATCCTATTGCGCCTGTTGTGTCAACATTACGTCATAGCATCAATGCAAAGGGTGAAGCACTGAATCGGCACCCCTGTGTCGGTGCTTGAGCAATGGGACCAGCACTACAGGCAGCGCCGGTCCTGTTGTGCCCACGCTGAGCCTCTTGGTGCAAGGGAGGCTCCGCGCGGAAGTGGGATTGGCAGCGGGAGGGGGATTGTGAGTGGGAGACATGGCCGGGCTTGGGAGGCAGCCATACGGCCGCTTCCTAAGCCTGTCTGGGAGGCTATGCTGCTTCAATTCAGGCCGCGCGGTCTCCTCAGATCTGCACCTGCTGTTTAGCAGGAGCAGATCCGAGGAGCCCATAGGGGAGGCTGGAGCCTCCCTTACGGTAAGGGAGTGTGCGCGCCCTTGCCACAGGGAGGCTCCAGCCTCTCCTAAGCAGCGCTAGGATATGGAGCTGGCCCATCGGCCTCGCCAATCTGGCGCTGCTTAGAATTGCACCTTAAGTTGATCCATGTTATCAAGCCTTGGAAGGGGGATAGGATCCGGCACACCAGCATTGCCGATCCCACACCCTGGGCCCAATCCACCCCCACCCCATCACTGCCATCACCCCATCACCGCCATCACAGTCCACTTGGTGATTTAGCTTACTACCATGCAATCAACGGCAGTCTTGAGGTTTAAGTCCCTGCACTTGGGGGAACTCAGAGCTTGCAAGCCTGTGGGACTTGAGTGTTTTTTGTTTTTCTTTTAAAATTTATTTATTTATTTCTATCCTGCCTCTCTCCCCTGGGATATAGCTCATCCTTGTTCATTGTACTAACCAGTCTAGTAGGAACGACAATTTGCGCGTGAAAGTACTCTTGCCTATAAGTCAGAAACAGAATTATCAGACTACATCTCCAAAGCAAAATGGAATTTATTTGCAATTCATAAGTTAAAGTCTGTACAAGTAAATAAAAATGATAGATTCTTAAAACGGGCTAATCTTTCACCTGCTCAGACACAAAACCTTCACTGCTTTTACAAAGAACTGGAAAACAGCCTGAAAGTGCTGAGAAATGTTTCTCAACTGTTTCATAATTTACCATAAATGTTAAGAGTATCTTTTGAAACAAGAAAGGAAGAGTAAATTACTTCTGAAACAGAATAACAATGCTACCCTTTCTCTAGCATGGGGAGCTCGAGCCACAATAAGTGTGAGAATATGCATTTAGATCCATGGGATCATGGGGGTTATGTAGTAAAGGTGATGAAACACTGTTTAGAGCTTATTTCAATAGTGGGGAGTCTTGCATGTACAGCGCACCACACAGCACCACACACTTCTACACATCCCATTACAAAAAATGCCATATTATTGGTGTGGCAAGTGCTAGAAACCACTACAGTAACACAAGGTTACCTCATTGAAGTACAAGCATCCCTGTATGGTGGTGTGTACTATGGAAAATTAGCTGCTAAAAGCACAAGCCATTAAACTGCAGCACAAAAGAGTCAATTGTGCTTTTATAAAGGTAGTTTGTTATAGTCCTAGAAGCATTTGTTAACTTGCATGAATTTGAAATTTAAAAAACTGATATAGTTTTCTTTCTGGCATATATTTAACCATTTGATATTCTGAAACATCATCAGCTATCTAAATTAGATTTTGGGCTATAGGCCATGATGGGTTGTGCAACCTCCTTATGTTAATACTAGGCTACTTCAGAGTACCGGGTGCAAGGGAGGGGCAACAGGATGCAAGCGTCTTGTTGTCTCGTGCCTCCCTGGGGCACCTGGTGGGCCACTGTGAAGTACAGGAAGTTGGACTAGATGGGCCTTTGGCCTGATCCAGCGGGGCTCTTCTTATGTTCTTATCTGTGGAAAATTTTTATGATTATTTATTGCAGGGCTTCCCAAGCTGGTGGATCACAACCCACCAGCCAGGGAAGCCCTGTCCTAAAGGGGCAGGGAAGGGGGAATGACAGTGACATGATCCCTTTGATCGCACCACTGTGGGGGATGAAAGGGGCTTTTAAGAAACTCACATGTGGCAGCACCGGTCTTTGGGGGAGGTGTTGGTAGTCATGTGGACACCTCTGCAGGGCTCTCCAAGCCTTCAAAAAGGTAGAAGTAGTGTTTGGAACCCACTTCTGGTTTTGCGATCCAATCCCTGGAAGTGGGTTCTGATAGCTATTTTTACCTTTTGGAGTCTTGGCAAGCAGTGCAGAGGCAGCTGTGGATATCTCTGCATCCCCAGAGTCCAGTGCTGCCACCCATACATTTAAAAAGCCCCTTTTGTCCCTGGCAGGGTTGCAATCCTGGGAATCACTTCACTACCTTAGCTCCTCCCCTGCAACTACTTAGGTGGTTTCCAACTTCCTTGTAGAAGTTTGGGAACCACTGATGTATTGCATTTATTTACCGAACGTATACCCTACACTTCATGTAAAACAATGACAGCAACTTATAGCTCAATCCTTTGGGCTATACTAGTGGAATGTGCATTCTGCCAGCACTGGCTACCAAAAAGCAACCACAAATCACTTTCTGGTAGCAAGCTGAGTAGTGCTAGGATGCTGTCAGGAAGGCCAGATGTCCATGCACTGGACCTCCAGCCACTCACTGAGGAAGATAAGATGGCAACAAGCCTGAACGGAGGTGCAAACATGCCCATGGCTGGCGCCGAAACTGCGCCCCCAGGACATCACCCCACCCCCGTGCGTCGCTCCGACACACCTCCCTGCACCCGGAAATGCTCCATTTCGGAGCATAACGGAGACCAGGGAGGGAGGGAGGGCCGAAGAGTGCACAGTTTCTCCAGCGGACTGCGCGCTATGGTGCCCTGCCGCCCTGCCACTGCCCGGCGCCCATGGCTCGCGCCACCCCAGGCTACAGGTCAGATACGCGTCTGGATGGCAAGGGATGCAGGAGGGAATGGGGGAGTGTGGAATGTAGGCAGGGAGGAGGGAAGAATGGGGTGCAAGAAGGGAAAATGGGAGGGATTGGATCCAGCAGCAGTGGCCAGATCCTATCTCCTCCAGCAGCAGCCTCCTTGTCCCCTTTTCCCAGCGAAATTGCTAGCATGGGTCAAAGAAGACCCTTTGCGGAGCTGGAGGCTTACACAGGGATAAGGGGACTTAAATCCTCGCTCCCTTCTGAAACTGCCCGATCTGCCCTCCTGCTGAATATAACACACCCAACTTTGGTGCAGCTGCAGCTCAGCTCAGTATATGATGACGACGAAGGAACAAATAAGCCTTAACCGAGGCAAAATATATTCAACTACATATTTTAATGTTAGCTGAAATTCTATTTTCTGCAGCTAAAAAAGCTTCTAAGAAACAAGAGATGTCGTAAAGCAGATGCCATTGGTGGTGAACAGAATTGGATCTAGTGCCAGCTGCTGGCATTTATCTGTGTTGAGAAGAAACATACGATTATGAAGGATTTTCATTCCTTTTCATGGCATTTCTAGTTGAGCAAATATTGTCTATTTGACACGGAAAGGAAAAGTTCCCCATAGGTAGGGGTGTGGTTTTTTTGGTGACATTTTCCCCAAAATTTATTGAATGAAATGGCAAATTGTGGTGTTATGTGTTTTTATTCTACATTCTCATTCCAAGTTCTCATTTTTATTAATTTTAAATGTTTTAAAGGTGTACTAGGGACGTGGTGGCACTGCGGGTTAAACCGCTGAGCTACTGACTGGAAGGTTGGCAGTTTGAAACCATGCAATGGAGTGAGTTCCTGTTGCTTGTCCCAGCTCCTGCCAACCTAGCAGTTCAAAAGCACATAAAAATGTGAGTAGATAAATAGGTTCTACTTCGGTGGAAAGGTAACGTCGTTCCGTCTACCTTGGCATATAGTTATGCTGGCCACATGACCATGGAAACTTGTCCGCGGACAAATGCTGGCTCTACGGGCTTAGAAACGGAGATGAGCATCATTCCCTACAGTTGGTCACGATTAGATTATTCGGTCATGGGGAAACCTTTACCTTAAATGTGTACTAGGTAGATGATATAGGTGATATAGTGTCAGCAGATGCAGCCACAGTGTTATTTCTAATTGGAAAAGGAGTCTATTTTAATTTCTGGAAAAGATCTGAAACACCAAAATGTGGTTTCTTTTGTTTTGATTCTGATATTTTAACTGCCAAAAGGCAGTATTTAACCACCAAAAAGCGGTTTTCAACAACAACAAAAAACCACCCCTATCCATAGGTCCAGCTTTCTAAACTACAGGTGAGGCATCTTGTCCTCATTCCTGTTGCTTCAATCAAGCCAATTGCCTTAAAATATTTCTTTACTCACTGTGTAGTTTAGTCTGTGGAACTCCTTGCCATAGGATATGGTAACTGAGTTAACCGAAGACACCTTTAAAAGGGAACTGGACAGATTTATAGAAGAAAAGCTACGATGGGTATGTACAGTCTGAGATTAGCTGATCACTCATCATGAGGACTGGGTAGGAATTTTTTTTCTGTCATCCAAATTGGTCTTGGATGGCAGGGTTTGTTTGTTTGTTTTGCCAACCCCAGACTGGTGAGGGAGTGATGGTGTGTTCAGTAGGTTTCATGTTTTAAAAATTGGTCCCTTGTGTTTAATAAAGTGGCCCAAGTAAAACCCTAACTGCCATCTGGTTCCTTCTTTGGGAGCGGTGTGAGGTTAATAGGCTACTTCAGAATGCTAGATGCAGGGGTGTGGCAGCGAGATGCAAATATCTTGTTGTCTTGTGCGCTCTCTGAGGCATCTGGTGGCCCACTGTGAGGTACAGGAAGCTGGACTAGATGGTCCCTTCTAGTCCTTCTGGACTAGATGGGGCCAGCAGGCTGTTCTTATGTTCTTACATAGAGAAAGGAATACATTTTTGAACACTCCGCACCCTACTTGTTCTGATTCCTGCTCCCACCTCAGCCTTTTCAGCAGATTGAGGCAGGACTGGGATGAGAAGAGGCAGAAGGGATGTGAAGAAGCAGAGAACAGCTGTCAACCAGGAAAGAGAATGGAAGGAGCATGGCTTAGTGAATGAATGAACACTCTGCCTGGCTGCATCTCCTTTCTGCCTTTGGAAGAAATGAGAAGGTGATGCTCTGCAGTCTTCCCCCTCTGCTACACCCTTGGCGATTAAGTTAATGTGAATGATTTTAGTTGCTGTCTTTTCATTCGGTATGTAGCTTTTGCCACTCTCTTTACTCAGTCATAACACAGAGTCTCATTCCATATATTCTCATTGTATTGTAACCTGGCAATGATTACTGATCTGCCAGATAAATCCTTTGAACTATTAGTACAAAAACGATTGCTATTCCTTTCGCACCTTTCATTTTTGCATCTGTTGCAGATTGTTATCACAATACACTCGCGAACCAAAAGGATTTCAGCCTCAAGAAGAGACCTGCACAAGGGATTATACCATCATACAATTGCAAAAGGAAAATAAGTACATTCACTGAGCAGTCACGAATATTGGCCTTTGACCCCCTGTGCTTTATGGTAATAAATTGGCTCTGCCAACTTCCACCACTGAAAACAGTTTCATCTTCAGAACATTGTCTAATTCCTGTTTTGAATGATTGCTTTTGGATGACAAGTAGCAGGAAATGGAAACCTTTTTTTATTTAGTGACTTCTTTTGAAAGAGAGTGCTAGCCAAAGAGGGTAGCAAAACATTGAATATATGAAACATGTTAATGATGATTAAGGCTGTGTAGATCTTAATACTTACTATGATCTAAAGCCATAGCTTATATGTTGATAAGCTGGCAGGAGGAAAAAAAAAAGATAGAACTTCAGGAGTGAAAACACATTCACAGTCAGAAAAGTCACTGTAATAATAACATTTTCAATACAAGCAAGAATAGACCTACAAGCAATGGTGTTTCTGGGGGTAGATGTCGTCCAACTGAGGGTGGGAAGGAGGAAATTTTGCTGCCCCTCCTGTCTAGCACCCCAGAGCATTTGCCACCTTATCGCACCCAGGCATGCCACTGCCTATTTTCTCCAAATACATAAAAGGAAAAAAGCCACAAAAGGAAAAAAAACCCACAACATTTTTCCCTTCAAATGAAAGCAATTCAAAAAGTGAAATGAGAAAAATTAAGATGCATTCTTCTTTCTCTGCCTTGCTAACAAACGCAATTGACAATATACTGCTGATGAGGCAAACAACAGAATAGAATCTGATGATCTTCCTATTCCCGTGCTGTTTCAAAGCACATCTAGAATAAAGATGATGTGAAGGCAGAGTTCAGTAATTTGGATCGGCTAGTATCATTGATTTCATTTTGGAGACGGCATAAATGAATCTATATAATTAGTTCTCCATTCCAAAGAATCTGTCTACAATGTGGTAGTCACTTTGTGGTATGCTTGCTAAAATTTCTGCTGTTGGTAGCCTTACATGACTGCTATACGTTCACTTTCTGCAGTACTGTAATTACTTTCCAAACATGGCTGTCTTCATTGTAAGGATTCTGTATGGTGGTTAGGATGATGGTGGTTAGGATGATGTAGGTGGTTAGGAGTGGGGGCCACTCTAGCCCCTGCATCTCTATGGTAAAACCCCATACCATAACTTTTGAATTCAACACCATTTTCTGAGCAGTTTTGTAGTTGATTTTTGAGCTTGAAGCTTGTTAGTGAGGTCACTTCCTGCTGTTTTCTAGCTGAAAAACAAACACAGCTACTAACTATTAAAAGTGGTTTGGTAGCCATTTTTGATCCTGTTCAGAAACTGTTAATAGAAAATAATATTAAACTCTTTTGCTTGCAACTGTAACTGTAAAAATGAATAAAATGATAAATTAACTTGAGGAAAAAATGTCCTTTTTAACTGTTCATTTTTTGCATTTTAAAAGAGGATAAATTTTTAAGATGTCTCTTTGCCCAGTTAGTTGGCTGGGAGTTCAGTTCCAATTGATTGGAAAGATCTCCCTCAACACTTTACTATTGGAAAACGACTGAGGAAATACCCAACTTATTGCTGCATTCTCAGGAAGGCAGCAGGCTCTGGCGTCACAATGACGGCATTTCCGGCATGACATCACTTCCAGAGGGTCCTGGACAGATCGTCATTCTAAGAAAAGGGTCCTGGTGCTAAAAGGTTTGAGAACTAATGTTGTAAACAATCTGTCAGTTACTGTTCCAGGGGAATGATAGGATATTCTCCCTCTTTCTAATGGTGTTTTTTCCCCAATGCACTTCATTATGTTTATACTATGTTTATATTTTATATTTGTCTCTGAGTGGAATTTGATTTTATGTGGCTGTTGCTTTAGAATTGTATGAGACTTTCCTTTAGAGATTTTTTGTCTTCATAGTTATTGATATGTTGATATATAGTGTCATGAAAATGCTATTGAAATGTTTGCTGTACTACAGGAATTATGATTTTTAAGTGTGCTGTTGTTAGTGTTTATTTAAATGAAAAGTATTAATCTCTGTTATCTTACAGATGTGACATTTTTAAGTAGCATGAACAACTTCGTGAAAAACTGTTGGTGGAAAAGTGGAATACAAATTAAAATGGAAAGAAAAAGAAACATTGTGAGGCCTGGTAGAGTGCCCCCCCCCACATGTGAACATGCATTGTCCTCAAGGAAGGCTCTTTTCTCTTTCATGAGATCAGGCACCCACTTCTGGACGAGACAGCATTTCAACAAGACAAGGCAAAGGTGAGGAAATGGCATGTCAATTTTCAGCCATGAGCTGCAGGCTGTGAGGCCCTGGCTTTACAGGAATGGGTAAGAAAAGTGAACCTGTGGGTTTGGGTGACTATTGCTAGTGCAGGTATGAGGTATCTCCTGCCTAGTCCTAACTAAAAGCCAATCCTACAGCCCAATTCTAACTCATCTACCCCCCCTGCCAATGCAGTCACACTAATCCACCCCCATCCAGCAAGGGAAGGGGGAGTCCAGAAGTTTCTTCAAGGCAAGGGAACCTTTGTTCCTTTACTTTGGGTAAGCCACTGCTTCCACAATGGGTCTCCTTAGATCTGCTCCAGTGATTTTGCTGGTACAGAACAGAAGAGAGTAGGGGAGAGGAAATCCCTACCCACCCACTTAACAGCACTAGCAGTGGGAGACTTCTCCACTGCCCTGTTCACCAGCCATGTGCAATGGTGGCCTCATGACACGCCCTGTCGCAGTGACGCTTCTACCACCTTGGTGGTAGGAATGTGTGTTCTGCCAGCACTGGATCCTGACTGCATTGCAATACACTCCAGGACTCCAAAGCCCAAGGGCTACCCTGCAACGAGAAGGAAGGAAGGACGGACGGACGGATGGACGGACGGACGGAAGGAAGGAGTTTTCTTTAGTCCCTGCTGTCAACTGTTCCTGACCTGGCATCCTGGAGCATTCTGTAGAAATGCAGACGGTGGGGGGGGGGAAGGAAAAAAAATCACCCCCCTCCTCCCAACACAGACTGTTGTTGCTGGTGTTCTGCTTCCCTGTTATTGAGAAGAAGATGGTGGATGGCTGGCGATGGGGGTGGAGAATTTCTCTAAGCAATTCCAGTTCTTTCTAATTTGGTGAGTCAAAAGTTGGGTGATTCTCAAACAAACCTGCTCTAAGCAACTTGCTCACCTCTACCAGCAAGGGAGGTAGGTGGATTGTGAGATGGGAAGCTATTCCAAAAGAAGGAAGTGAAGTGAAATACATCAGTCTTCAGAAAAAAGCTTACAGCCAATCTGATCTCCTGCCACACTATAGCATTTAGCCAGGCCAACAAAGTGCTGCATGTTCAGAGGCGGTCGGGGCTGGGAGTGTGCCCCATGGCAGGTGCTGAAACCGCACCCCACCCCGCCCCCACACGTCACGCAGACACGCCTCCCTTACCCCGGAAATGCTCAAATTTCGAAGCGTAAGGGAGGCGTGGGCAGGCAGGACGGCGAGAAACCGCGCGGTCTCTCCCAGACCGTGTGCAATGGCGCCCCACCGCTGCTCCACGCCCCATGGCTCGTGCCATGGGGCGCTACAGGTAAGATCCACATCTGTCCATGTTGTTTGGGTGGGTGGGTGGAATCAGAATGCCGAACAGAGGTAAATGAATTTTTTTTTACTTCAATCAATCCGAATCCTTTATTGGTATATATCAGAGGCATAGCTAAAGAAGGGCAGGGGGTGCAATTGCACCAGGCAACCAGCTTTAGCGGGGCAACAAGCTGAGATTGTCACAAGTGGCCAAAATTGTGAAAACCTTGGTATATATGAATAATATCATCATGTTATATATCAATCGATGTGGAATTTAATGTAGAATGCAAAGAAATAAATTGGAATGTAATATCTTCATTCTTTCAAAAGGTATGGCCAAAAAATAAAATAAAAATACAACTGTGATGTCACTTCCTGTTGTGTTGTCACTTCTGGGGCATCATTTTGCCCTCTGCACTGGGCTACATTTTCATTAGCTATGCCAGTGGCATATATAACACATACAAGACAAGAAAAGTGATAAACAATAATAGTCTATGCTTATTCACAGCCAAATTTCCTTCTACGCAACTCCACTGCCTGCTGCAGAAAGACTACCACCCAATCAACATTCCCCACTAAGAGTGTGTGCCCCGCGCAGCTATGTGCATAGAAACAGGGCAATCTTTAATCAAACAAAACAAGGACATGGCTGATGGTCACCAAATTTTGGCTGGCCGTTCACTTTAGCTGTGACCCTTATAGCCTCCTTTATTTGGTGCTTATGGATCCAGTTCGACCACCTGGACTGGTCCTCTTAGAGAAAAAAAAAACTCATTGCTGCTGAGTGGTCCTTAGAGTCCCTGGGCATGCTCATTCAACATGAGGCATTACACAGTGCCATCTTATTTGGTGCTTAGTGCTGTTGCAACATTGTTGCATCAGTGCTACAGCATTAGCGCCGATGTGGGGACACAGAGCAGCACCCCCGTGTCGGCGTTAAGGCAACAGCGCAGCGGCTCCCTTGCATCAGCCGAAGCTGGCTGGCACGAGGGAGGCGCCATGATGGGGCAGCACAGGGATTGGTGGGAGGGAGGGAGGTGGGGGCAGACTTGGGCGGGACGTGGGCAGGCTTGGGTGGTGGCCATACAGCCATATTTGGGCCGCGTGGTCTCCTCGGATCTGTGCCTGCTCTTTAGAAGATCCGAGGAGCACATAAGGGAGGTGGAGCATCCCCTACAGTAAGGGAGCGAATGCTCCCTTGCCGGGGGGGGGGGGGCTCCAGCCTCTCCTATGCAGCATCGGATATGGTGCTGCCAAGTTGGCCTCGCCATTCCAGCACTGCATAGGATTACGCCCTCAATGTGTTAAACGTAGGCTTTATGGATATTTAAATGCAAAATCTATACAGGGCAGCAATCAAAGTTTGTTCCCCTATGAACCTGACGGACTCAGTCACGTATGGCCATGTTGCCCCATATCTACATTTTCTGCACTGTTGTCAAGAAAGTAGGGCTTTTTCAGCATGATTTAATGTTCTGCCATCTGCTGTTCTGCTTGGAATATTTCAAAAAAATTCCTTGTACAGATAGATGTTGTCCTTGTTGCTCAGACAGTATTGAGACCATCACCCATATCTTTTTGTATTGCCCCCTGTATGCCAAGTTACATTTAAGACACCTGGACCCTATGCAGTGGCGGATCTAGGGGGCAGGGGGGCAAGAGCCCTGGGCGCCATTTTGGGGCCATCTAGGGGGGCGCCAGTGGCCCCCGCAACATTGTGCGGGTAGACCCAGGTCTACCCATGGCTGCTTCTGGTGGGTAGACCTGGGCTCCCATGGGGGCGCACTTCTATTGGGTGCCCCGGGCGCCATTTTGGCTAGGTCCGCCCCTGACCCTATGATGAGAAAGGACGGGATTTTTTGCCTGACTCTGCTAAAATTTCTTATATGTTAGGTGACTCCTTAGTTTTTTACTTAATTTCTAGCTAGGCCTTCTGGCCACCTATAGGTCTTCTTAGTCCCACACCAGCTATTTTGCTTGTGGTGTATGTCCAAGAAGAGGGGGTGGGAAGGGCTAGAAAATTAAAGATAAAATCTGGAGACCCCCTTTGGTGCCAAGATCCACCAAACTAGACTAGATGGACCCCTTTCCTTGTCCAGCAGGGCTCTTCTTGTATCTTTCTATTCTCTTAGTTATCTAGGTCAGAAACAGCCCCACCTATGTGGGAAACCTGAATAATTTCCCTTCTCTGAATGAAATTGCTGTTGATTTCATCCCAGCAATGGGCATTGTACAAATGCTGGATGGGTAACTCATATAACACTCCTTTTGTACAAGTTTCCAAGCAAGCTGAAAATAGATATGACTTTAACTAGAAATTATCTGGGCTGTTTCACACCAGCAATATTAATTCTTACAATTTCATCACTTTCTCCGGAGAGCCATGACAATTTCAGACTCTGAGAGAGGGGTGGACAAAAGCTGCTACAGAACAGGGAAATGAATCTTCAGAATCATTTCTGTATGATAATACTTGTTTTGAAGGAGACGACTAATCTCTTGATGTTCTAATTTGCATTTGGAGGGCCAAACTAGACATGATGTCCTGGAACTCTCAATGGCTTTCTCCTTAAAACTAAACACACAAAAAAACCCAAAACACAGAGCCACAAAGGCAATTTTGACTGTAGTTTTTTAGAATATATATATAACCCTTGTTCCTGTGCTGATTCTCCAACTTAAATCACTGCTCATCCAATGCGTGGAATATACCCAGTAAGACATGAGATAAGGAGTTTGGATGAAATGGGCAACAACT
This sequence comes from Lerista edwardsae, assembly GCA_029204185.1. Lineage (NCBI taxonomy): Eukaryota > Metazoa > Chordata > Lepidosauria > Squamata > Scincidae > Lerista > Lerista edwardsae. The sequence goes on along the minus strand of JAJKFI010012341.1, from coordinate 15,926 downwards.
TTAAAATTAAACATTGTCCTCATGCTTCATTCCACTCTATTGCAGACTCCTGCCTTGGAGAAGGCAGCAAACAACTATCTATTCCTCCTTTCAGGTACTCCCAGCCTGATTCAAAGCTGTGGATTGTTCATTGACAGTCCCAGTATATCCTCAGTACAAGGGGCATAATAGCTCTGTATATGCCCAGTAAAAGGGTAAAGGTTTCCCCTCGACTGAATGGTCTAGTCGTGACCGACTGTAGGGGGTGGTGCTCATCTCCGTTTCAAAGCCTGTAGAGCCGGCGTTTTTGTCCGATCATGTGGCCAGCATGACTCTATGCCGTAGCGCACAGAACGCCGTTACCTTCCCACTGAAGTGGTCCCTATTTATCTACTTGCATTTTTTAGGTGCTTTCGAACTGTTAGGTTGGCAGGAACTGGGACAAGCAACGGGAGCTCACTCTGTCATGCAGTCTTGAACTCCCAACCTTGCGGTTGAAAGCCCAGCAACAGCGGATTAACTCGCTGCGCCACCACGTCCCTTCATTGTCCCCTTCCCCATGCAAGCCAGGCAGGCTCTGAGGTTGATTTTGCAGTTATTACTCACCAAGGTTCCTGCTAGCATCCCTGAGCCAAAAAGCCTCTATCCTAGACTCTCCCTTAACTCCAGGTGCAGAAACTCCTTAACCCCAGGTGCAGAAACACATCCTCCCACAGAGGAGCTGTCCCATACGCCTCGAGCAATGCTTAGAGAGCAGGAACAGAGCAGAGGGCATAGCTAGGGAAGAGAACAGTCCAATCACCTAACGTACTGCAATGGATGCTGTATCATGCACAACTGGGCCATTGCCCGAAAATGCAAGAGGTGGTGGCAGCGTGGCAATGGCCTCTCTGCAGCCCCTGACACCGGTAAGTCAGAAATGGGGGCAGGCCAAAGGTGGGGAGGGGGAGGGCGGGGGAGGACTGAGAACATGTTTCTTGGCAAGGAGGAGGTAGGAACCAGGATGGAGAGGAGGCAGGAGGTGCATGCCTCTTCAGTAGTGCCTGCCAGATCTTATCCCTCTTTTCAAAACCTCCCTGCCCCTTTTCTCTCCTCAGACATATACACCAAAATAGGTGGTATATGTCTGAGTAGACCCATCCAAGATTGGGAAGAATACCAGGAGGTATTCTTTACTTACCTCTTGCAGGCTGTCTGATTCCCCCACCCCCTTAGGATGCAGCATGCACCTTTTTGGCATGGCTGCATCATCACTGGCGGCAGGGGATAGGATCCAGTCCTCAGTGATTTAACTTGCTTTTCTTATGAGTGAGGATGGAATTGGGAGTGAGCCACAGGCTGGCTATTCTCCATCCACAACACTAAATGTTTATGTGAATAAAGTTTACTGATCATAGCAAAAAAGAATGCAAACACAGGTAGCATAGGTAGATTTTGCAAGCGCAGAAAATCTGCGAAGGCTGCTATATCAATGTGGGGGAAGGACGCTGCATTCCTCCTCTGCAGTCCTTACACAGAGTAGGAGGCTGAACGTTCACTAGCAAAAAGGAACAGAAATTGGCTATCGCCCAAAGGAAAGTAGAATGCTGTGTGCTGAACTCTGAAAGATTGGAAAACAAATGAGTGGGTATGGAACGTGAGGAGAATAAGGAACCCTGGTATGGATAAAGAAGAGAAAGAAATGGACATTGGCAGATTATGACATAAAGAAAACATCAGGCTATCAAAACGACAGCCCAGTCCTAGCGAAATCCTTGCATGGCAGTGCAGCAGTGCCAGCCTGGGTCCCACTGCATCCTGCGGGGGATTTTTAGCTGCTGGAGGTCTCCTCAGGGTAAGGGGACTTTTGTCCCTTTCCCTGGCATAAACCTCGGCAGCCGCATCAGGTTCAACTTGGACCTGTGCCAGTGATATTGCTGGCGCACCTCTGTGTAGACTGGCTGGATCCGGTGCCTGTTTGGATCAATCCCCAGGTAAATGGAGCTCAGCACAGAGGCGCATTGCCGCTGAGGCATGATATGGCGCCTGCCATGGGAGCCGCTTGGGGGGTGGGCGCAAGCGTGTGCTCCCCAATTGCTTCCCTGACTGGGGAAGCCATTTGTATGCGCGCACCCTCTCCCGTGGTTTTCTGAGTTGCGAAGCCAAGGAGGCACCTAGGTGCCTACAGTCGCAGCTCAGGCAAATTTGCCCCAGTCTCCCTGGCAGGACCCAGCATGCCCCCTTGGCTTCCCGAGTTGGGAAGCAAATGGATGGTTCTGCTGAAGCAGCCCAGGTGAATTTGCCAGGACTGCACTGGCAGGACCTTCCATGAGCGAAGGGTCCTGCATCAAGGGTCCTGCTGCCATAGCCCAGTAAATTCACCTGGGCCGCGGTGGCAGGACCCCCACGCCCCCTTGACTTCCCAGGTCGGGAAGCCAGGGGGATGCGTCATGATGTCATGTGTCACGCCCGGGGCTCATAAAAAGCCCCAGTATGCCTCTGACTCACCATTCCCGGGAAGCCTTCTCACTGCACTTCCAATTTCCCTTGAACTTTGTGACCAGTCCGCCATTTCAGCACTACATGGCCTTGAGCTTATAAATGTGGCTGTTTTGGTGCGCAGTGGGAAATTATGTTAGAAAGTCTCTGGTGTTTAACTATGGTGGATATTGATAAAGCCTGGGATTGTATATCACCAATTTGGGAGGGGGGTGCTGGCTTTTAGATGGACCTTGACCAGTGGGGAAGTTTATCGGCATCACAAGTTTATCAGGAAGTGGAGACGAAAGAAAGAAGGGAGAAAAGCTATTCCTTAAGCGGAGAGAGAAAATCCAGGCAGAATTTTTAAGGTTGCATGACATTTAAGAGACTGCTCAATCTCTGCCTGAAAATTGGGCAGTGTAAACTGAAAACAAGAGCGAGTGAAGAATAAAAGAAAAATAAGCAGTTATTTGAAGACAGGTAGAGTCAAGAAATAATAATAGATATAATAACATAAACACCAATAATATTTGCAATAATAGATTCCTTTTGCCACAATCACTTCAGCTTTGTGCCACAAAAGGCATCTCTTCTACTGGGTGTTAAATGTGCTTTTTAATTCCTTCTGATGTTTGTAAGCTGTTTCCAGTCATCTGACATTTTTAAATGCAAAGGTTTTTTCCTTTGCGTATAAATAGCACAAGGAAATGATGGAAGTTATCTAAATTACAACCACCCAAATGTGTGATTCTATTACCTACTGTGTCAACTCTTTCCCTTAGGTTGAGGAATAGTTTTGAAAATTGAATCTAACACTTGGCATTCTGATGAGAGACAGGAGCTTTTCAGTTGTCCTTGGGGCGGCCGCAAAGAAACCCTTGGTGCATGCATGCACGTGTGTGTTCAAGTTTAGAGTACAGTCTCTTATCAGGAGCTTTAGCAGCCAGGTGAGAAACACACCTTGGATTAAACACCATCCTTCTCCTGCAACAATCTGTAAAGCAACCAGGAATGATAGCTTTAAGGGTCAAAGAAAATGCCTTCTATTAAGAAGAAAAAAATAGGCTTACACACATTGCAAATGCAAATATTATCAGCTAGAGGTAAGCTCACAGTGTGCCTTCTGTGTTAGCTTCTGTCTGAAACAGTTGGTTAACCCCTTGGCCTTCTAGCCTTTTATCTTCTTTAATGGACAAAAGGCTCAAGGTCTTGCAGGCTCCCAAATCTTCCAAACTTTTATAGCCATTTGCAAGCCTGCTTACTGCGTGCCAAGTATGCTGTTGTACAAGAGTGGCCAAGAGTAATTAATGCATACTTTACTTCTAATATCTGCCAACGAGGATGCGCTTTGTCCTCCAGATTTCCTTCAACGGGAACGTGATGTTAGTCACAAAGCCTTCCCAGAATGGATCCAGCTTCAGACAACCCTCAGCGATTTAACAAAGGCTGACTGCCTTTTGCATGTAATAAATACATTATGATGATTGATCTCATAGTTTATATATTTTATGCGGGCATGCCCTCACTTTACTTATATGAAGGGCCAGGAGTGACTAGAAGCTGAACCACAGATATATTGCTTCTATTAACTCATTCATTAGATGGAATTCTTGTGGAAGGCATGGGCACCACATTGGACTAATTTTTAATCAGATGCTCATTAAGGTTGGGTAACAATGGCAATGAGCATTATTAGGACTGACCCAATTACGAGAAGGCAGGAAATTAAAGTTAGAATATGCATTAAAAAAATCAAATAATTACTAGAGCCACTGCCGTGCCTAAGACACTGATTCCAATCAGTGATTTCAGGACTTTATTCATACTTTTTATTTTTGGATCATGGAAAAACCACATACGCATACAAAATTAGGCCACTGACATCAAGGTCTAGGTCCACAACAGAATTTGCACCCTTTTAGTTATGTATATACCTTCCTTCTGAATAGTCATGGCAAGGATTGCACTGTAAGTGAAATCATGTGAATTTTGCTTTCTTGTGATTCATTTGCAGTGCAATCCTTGCCATGACTACTCAGAAGGAAGTTCCATTGTTTCATGAGACTTTATCCCTGGGAAGTAAAGTGTATATAAGATTGTAGCCTGGCTGCAATCCTGAGAGTAACAGCCCAATCCTGTCCACCACCACTCCATAGCATGCAGCCACACCAATAGAGCATATGCTGAATGCTATGGGGAAGCATTAGACAGCAAGCTTTTTACTTACTTTCTGATAGACCTCCTGATAGGCAAATCACCTATTGTCACCTGGGATCCACGCCAGCTATTTTGCTGGCCTACATCTGATGAGAGGGCAGGTTGGAAAATCAGGGATAGGATCTGTCATGCACATTTGCTGTCAAGATCCACCCCTTCCAGCTGCACTTCCCTCCCACCCACTGTGCTCACTTACTACAAGGCCACCATAGGATTGGGCCATTAGTCATGACTAAGAGCGCAATCCTAAACTGGAGTTAGGCCAGCATAAACTAAGCCAGCAAAGTTTGGCCAGCACAAGGGCCACCATAAAGCGTGTTTGGACTACTCTCAGAGTGAGGGAGGATGGCTGAAGTCTATGTGCTGGCCTCTCTGACTCCGAGAGTGATCCAAACATACTTTACAGTGTCCCTTGTGCTGTCCAAACTTTGCTGTCTTAGTTTATGCCAGCCTAACTCAGTTTAGGATTGCGCCCTATTGAAGCCTAACGGTCTTAGTCATTATTTTTGTACAATTTTATTTTATTTTTATTACAAATAAAACACTCACAACAATACAAAAAAAATTAAATTCAGACTACATAAATCATGCATGGAGTAATAATTCTAAATACTTTACATCACCTACAAAATATTGATAATTCCTTAAATTAAAGATTGTGTCTCTTAGTCAGCCTCTTATTCTTTTCTTTAATACTTTTTTTAAAAGCATAGGCCTACAGTCCTGACACAGTTAGGCCAGCAAAGTTTGGCTGGCATAAGAGGCACTGTAAAGTATGTCTGGACCATTCTCGGCATCAGAGAGCCCAGAACATAGACGTGCTGGCCAAATTTTGCTGGCCTAACTGTGCCTTCCTAAATCCAGGTTAGGATTGTGCTCTTAATCTCCTTACCATTTATTTTAATCCCCAGCAAAATATTTTAGGTCTAAATTATCCACCTATTCATCAAGTCCATAATTCTTTGCACCAATATTTCCCTTCTCATGCAGGAAGTCAATCTGTGGTTTCCAGTTATTTATAAACTACTTTACTGACTTCTCTTTAAGGCATAGGTTTATCCATTTCCATTAAGTTCAGTATTTTTATCCACCAATCTTCAACTGAAGGTGCCTCTGGAACTTTCCAATGTTGTGCATATTGTATCCTTGCCACAGTTGTCATATCTAGAAATAAAATTTCAAAGTCTTTTGGTACCTGATCATCAAGTATACCTAGCAAGAAGGCTTCTAGTTTCATTCGTAAATGATTAACTAAAATTAGGATACAACCCTAGGTGATATCACAAAGTTCCCAAGTTTATAGATGAATGAACAACAAAAGGATAACTTCCCAAGGGAGGATGTTCCATAATACTATAGAATTTAAACTTGCTGCTTCTGTCAGACTTTCTATCACTAGAAACAAAGCGCTCCACTGTTGGTTATAAACCAAATGCCCATCTTAAATGTCTTTGCTCCTTTCTTATAACGTTTCTATTATTCTTGTGTTCAAAAAAACCTACCACTCTAAACCAACAAATGTATACCAAGCCTAGCATAAGCTATTTAGCTTGTCTCAAAATCCCAAATAAGATTGCAAGAAGCATAAAATGGATCGTTTTGTTACCATGACTGTAACTAATGCCAGTAGCGAGATCACTTTTAGTGTGTAGACCGAAGCTCAGGAAATGTAATGTGGGAAAAGATAAATCAGAGCCCTCAAAAAGCCATTAAACCATAAGTGTTAATTTCTTTGGTTAAATTTTTCTTCTATCACCTTGTTATATATGAATCATTACCCAAACGTGGGAAAGTGGTACTTTAGAAATAGTAAAGTCACACCATTATGCCTTCCTGAATAGGTCAGTGTCTTATATTTTCAATAAAAGCTGCCTAAATGCAGTTGTTATCTTAGGAAAAGCAAAAAAAAAAGGACAAATATACAGAGAAGGGGAGGGGGAGACAAGAGGAGAGGAATGATTTGGAAATCAAAAGTCCTGACGTATTTCAAATGGCTCTCATTGACTTTTTGAAACACTTTGAACAATTGCTGTGGCCACTGGGGTACCATAATGATATACCCCATTATAAAATGTAGCGCTAAGTAAATGTAGGAGTAGAAATTTAACAATTGGTCGTTTAATGGCTGCAATTATGGCAAAAGAATAATGAACCTATTAGAGAAGAGAACTGGCAATTACTCTAAGGCTTATTGCGATATAGCTGTGGAAAAAAAGTAATACAGAAGCATGCTTAAAAATGGTTATTAAAGAGGGATAATGCATTCTGTTTACTCTGACAGATTTTTTTTTCCTTTTCAGAAAAGAAATGAGGCTTTTTGGTGATCAGACATGGGAGCTTAGATGTGATGAATCCTACTATTTAAAGGTAATATATTTTCAGATACGCCTTTCCAGATATAAATTATGGCTGTCCTATGACTATAAAGGGAAAGATTTACCAGCACATATAGACAGCAAAATATGTTGAAGCAGAGGCAACTAAGCCCCTCCGCACCAAGAAACAAATGCACAGAAGTGTCGGATTTTTTTTTATTTCAAATGGTCCATGTACTTGTTTATAAATACAAATGTGAAAATGCTAATAGTCTCAAAAAAAATGTGATGGTCCAAACCATTATGAAGCCTCCTGGTGATCCAAATACATTTTTATTTAACCTATAAATACTGGAATGGAATTTCTGCTCAGAATGTTTGCAGGGACTACTGGGAAAAAGGGAGGAACAACATGAATTACTTTGCTTGAGCAGACCCAGATCTATCTTGTCCAGCACTCTTTTACCAATAGTAGTTAGCAAGATACCTCTGCAAGCTCACAAGCTGGGCCTCTAAGAAGGTTTTTTATCAGGAGGTACATAGTTCGTTATGGGCATCTTCCCAAAGAAGAATAGGGGAGGGTGGCAAGGAGGCAGACAGAGCGAAGGCAAAACAGGGCATGGGGAGTGTGGTGACAGCTGGAAATTTTTTTGGTCTACCTGACCTTCTGATGCAGAGCCCAGGTCTACCTGCCTGTGCAGCATCAGTGGCTAGATCCAGTAATATGGAAAACCAAACACATGCCTAAGTCTCTCTAACATCTTTTCAATATAGAAAATCATTGCAAAAAATTAGCATCATCGTACTTAGGTTCACACCAAAATGGAAAGTGTCAGGTGTGCACCAAAACCTGTGCCCCTGAGCTCCTGCAATCATATCCACAGGCCAAAGAGCTACTGTAGTAGGCTAGTTTCCTCCCAGATGTGACACTGTGTTAAGGTGTGTCATATGCATTTCTGGGCCTGGGGTGTTTGGCTTGTGGCAGTAGCCACCACCATGTGCCCATGGTAGTACCCCCAGCATCCTACATGGGCAGCGAGTCTGGATGAGACCTGAAAATGTAAGATCCCAGGAAATTTCTGGGCCCCTCCTTTGGTTCCTAGGCCTCCTTTTTGATCCTAGGCATGGGCACAAATTACTTCCTTTACCCTCCCAATCCTGGGCACTACTCACAAGCAAGGCATGAAGGCATTGGCTTTTGTCTGATCCAAATGTAGTCACAGGTATACAGTTTCACTTAGTAGCCATGGCTAGTAGCCAGTGATCCTTTATGGTGCGGCATACTGATTTGCTGGAACAATGTAAGACTGCAATCCTATATGCACTTACCTAGGAATAAATCCCATTGAACTCAATGGAACTTACTTTTGAGGAAATATGCATAGACTTGCACAATTAATGTTGCAGTGCAAGCCAGTTGTGAGAGCACTACCAGTTGATGCATTGGCATACATTTTTAGAATCATGGAGAGAGACCCATAGATGAGAGAGGCATCAGAGAGCTCCGACACAGAGTACTAGAAAGCTGTAGTCTGAGGATCATAGTGAGTTTGTGATATGCCAAGTTGTGCCTGTGTGAGAGTACATGCTGCATTTTCCTCTCTTACCTTTATCAAACAAACTCCAAGGTGAAGGATCAGTTTATATCATAAGGGTGTTAAGTCTGCAAAGAAATCAATTGTATCATCTGTACAATTGACCTCTGTAGCAGCCTGCAGAGAAAAAAGAGTGTATTATCTATACTGTGTGTATAGTATCAGCTGAGAACTACATCAGCAGTTCCCAAACTTTTGATCACCAGGACCCACTTCCTGCATCTCTCAGTGGCCCACCAGATGTCTCAGGGAGCACACAGACAACAAGATACCTGCATCCTGTTGCCACTCTCTTGTATCTAGCCTGTGAAACGTCCTGTTGGTGGGAAGTCCAGATTTGTTGATGTGTAGTGGGTGAATTGGTCCTTAGTGTACTGGCACAGGTAAGTATTTGCCTGCACGTTAGTTATAGTAACTATTTAGGCCACTGATGTAACTCAGGGCAAAATTGTAACCTAGAGTTAGACAGGCATAGTGAGGCCAGCAAAGTTTGGCCAGCCCAAGGGATACCATAAAGTGTGTTTGGACCATTCTGGGAGTCTGTGCTGGCCAAATTTTGCTGGCCTCACTGTGCCAGCCTAACTCCTGGTTAGTATTGCACCCTCAGTCTACTTGGTTTTTGTTTTTTTTCTGTCTTCGTACATGCCCTTGTTACACATTCAGGACAGGTTTGCCTGTTTGAAGACATAGCCCTGAGTGTACTTGAGAGGCATAACCTGTTTGATTAGTAATGATGTGTGCATCAGAAACCAGCAACAAACAGAAAATCCAGGAGGACGATTAATAAGGTAAAGTGAATGGAAAGTATGCCATGAAAATTTCCATTACGGCAGGATGTTAGCCTTCGTTGTCATCTTCTGGGAATAGATTCGTGCTCAAAGAAGTAAATAAACATAGCCTCAGGATGTCTGTTTTGAAAGGAAAGCTACCAAAAAGAGAGAAAGAGCGCATTGCTGCTACAATCAGGTTTAAGCTATTTACTAACTAGTTTATTGCTAATAATAAAGAGTATTAGTTGACTATCACCAGTGGCGTTATTCACCCGGTACACTGGGCGGGACTTACCTTTGAGAGGCAGTCCGCCCGTTGCGTCACGCTGTGTTCCACTGGGGCAGGCGGGAAAGCGGCGGAACACGGCGTGACGCAACGGGCGGACTGCCGCTCAAAGGTAAGTCCCGCCCAGCGTACCAGCTGAATGCCGCCACTGACTATCACTCGAAGGAATGATTTGCCACACTCAGGAAAGGAAGCATTCCAAGACACCCTCTCAAATGTGTTTGTTTCTGCAGTTGTTTCTACAGTGTTATGGGAGATTAGTGATGAATATCCTTACCTTTGAAGTAGTATTTACATGGAGCCTCACTTTTTGAATGTTTTAATTGCAAAGATTCAGTTGTGGTAGTACTGAAACTTCCCTCAATGGACATTCAAGACTTTGATGTTTTGCAGGACTCATTTCCACAGGTGACAGAGGGGAACATCACGGGACTGGACCTCTGTCATATGAAATTCCTAAGAATTGTGAATTCCTAAGAATATAGAAGGGTAGTTGGAAACCAAGCAGAGGGATTCAGGGTTGTGCAGAGGTCCAGGCCACTAGACACTAGAAAATGCAATTACAGCACAATCCTATACAGTTGTATACGTAAGCATTCAATGGGATTTATTCCCCAGAAGGAGTGCGCAGGATCACAGCCTGACTCCTCCTCTAGCCTGATAAAGAATAAAATATGTTTCAAAGACCATGACTCTACTCCATGCAGTTGCGGACCTACCATTATGTTCAGGGGGGCAAAAACCCCGGGCGCAGCACTCCTGGGGTGGGAGGAGGGTGATTATGAAGTGCCTCATCTTGCTGAGAGGCAAGTGGTTTCAGCCCTCTCACCTGCCCCTGCCATTGTACAGCTCCGAAACGGAGCCTGGCGTGGTGTGGAGCCGGGTGGCGCAGGGGGCGGGGAATCAGCAGAGGGGGCGGACCGCCTCCTCCTCTGTCCCTGGGTGGCCCATTGGCTGGGTCCACAACTGACTCCATGAACTGACTTACAACTGACTTACATTGATATGTAAGGTGGTTATTTCAATGGCTCATATCCAGGCTAGCCATATGCATAAGCTCCATTTCCAGTGACAAGATACTTCTGAGCGCCAGTTGCAGAGACTAATCAGTTATAACAGCGGATCAATATAATCAGGAATGTCTGCTTTTGAACCTCCCTCACATGTTTAGGAAATGTGTGGAGTCAGATCACCAGCTAAGCTAGATCTGCGCTGCCTGCAATGCTGTCAGCTGCTCTGTAGGGTTGCATGTAGAAGTCTTTTCCAGTCCTACTGGGCAATACACAGTCACATTCATAAGGCAAATGACAACTGCATCAATTATGTTGTCATGGGACACTGCAAATTTTGACCCTCTATGAGATTGGTAAGGTGTTGAGAGGGAAAGCGCTGAATAAAGAAAGCTGTACATGTGAATGAAAGGCAATTTATCCCTTTGCAGTCCTTCACACAGTCACAGGACTTTGTGCATAGTGAGAACCAGGGAGAATTCTACAGCCATTTCCATGACTATGAGAGCCTTTCTCTAGTTGATGTGATTAACTTTGAGTGAGTGTATTATACTGTCCTGGAGGCAGGGTTAAGAGTGTAGTCAGGAATAGGAAAGTTGATCAACAACTTCTCATGGCAGGCAGCAAAAGATGTCTTGGACACTCATGTAGCTGGAGTGGTCAGAGGGCCAAATGCCCCAGCACATACCTTTTTATTAGGATTCTTCTTGTGTAAAATCTTAGGTGAGTGTGTGACTAATTAAAAACAGAAGCAGGCCTCATTAGGGGGAAGGTAATATCTCTTAGGGACGTGGTGGCACAGCAGGTTAAACTGCTGCTGCTGAGCTTCCAACTGGAAGGTTGGCAGTTCGAGACTGCGTGACAGAGTGAGCTCCCGTTGCTTGTCCCAGCTCCTGCCAACCTAGCAGTTTGAAAGCATGTCAAAATGCAAGTAGATCAATAGGGACCACTTCGGTGGGATGGTAACGGCGTTCTGTGCGCTACGGCGTATAGTCATGCTGGCCACATGACCGCAGAAGCTTGTCCTCGGACAAAACACCAGCTCTACAGGCTTAGAAACAGAGATGAGCACCGCCCCCTACAGTTGGTCACGACTAGACCATTTGGTTGTGGGGAAACCTTTACCTTACTCCAGAACAGTGTCCCGGGGGGAGGGGCAAGGCACTAAATTTGGCAAAGCAACTTACCTTGTCATGTGAATCGCTCCTCTTCCTTGTAACTAGTCCTTGTAGCAAAAGCAATGCCTCTGTGTTGCTTACTGGCTATAATGGCAAGGGAGAGGAGCAGTTTACATGACAAGGTAAGGCACCTTGCAAAACGTAGTGCCGTACCCGCCTTGCCCCCCATAGGGACGTGACTGCTCCAGAGAGAGTAGAGATCCTGACTTCCTCTCTTTGAATTATTCCAGGGAGGAGTTACAAAACTCCTAGGGCTGCAAGCTGGAGGTGATGAGAATTTTCAACCCCTCTTTTTCTTATTCAATTCTGTGGAGTGTTCATTATGGAGTTAATTTTTCTCTGTCTTGGCAATTTCACCGAACCAAAAAAGAACCAGTTTTACCAAAATTATTTTTTGTTTGCCAAAATTTACTGGAGGAGGTTTGGCCCAGGGAATGCCTCTAATATTTCTGCTTTTCCTAGGCTAGTGGCAATGGAACTACCATTGGAGGACTGAACCCCTCCACTTGGCCATGAGAGGTGCATTGTCAGCACCTATAAAACATATCATTCTGCCCCCCATTATGCAACTAATTGTGAAACATTCAACAGAAAAGGCTTTAATTAACAATAAAACAAAAGACTGATCACAGCCATGAGATCAGAATCTGTCTTCCAGTTCAAGCTACATTTGTTTACTCAGAAGTAAGAACCACTAGGTTCAATAGGGCTTACTCCCAGGTATACAGGATTGCAGCCTTAATCTGCGTACGCAATTGACAATTAATGGATGTTAAAGCCATTTCTCTGAACGAGAATGCAATTCAAGCAGATTCCAACAGTCACATTCCCTAAAGATGCCAGTTCAAAGGGTCACTGGCAGAGTGTCCGTGAATACAAATGACAGTTGCTGTTTATGCTGCCTTATTTCTAATGCTCATGCATACACACACATATCTGAGAACAAGCCGTACCACCCTACGCAATAAGGGGGAAATAAAAATTCATATACAACAACAAAGTTCCTATCTATCAGCATTCATCTTGCCTGCTCCACTTCTCTGTTTTTGAATATTTCAGAATAATACTTCCTTCTGCAGCAGCAGAGATAAATGGAAGTTGTCACACCCACTTCTAGAGCGGCAGCAGAATGGAGCAGAAACATTTATTGAGACAAGCTGGTTTCAAGGTTCAAGCTCAGGTCTCAGGTTGTCTGGTGCGTATCACTGATACGCTGCTCAAAGGAATAGTTGATGTTGCTCAAAGCACTTTCCCTAGGCCATAGTTAGATTAATTTTTGTAACAGGCATCAGTCATGACACTTCTAGCTGGCTCGTAAGCTTTTTCAGGCATCCTGTTCTCATGTCACCAAGATGCAAACCTTATTGACCTTGAATATATTACTCAAACATGGTACTGCTTTAATGTAATCTGCTGATACCTGCAGCCCTTGCTGCTATCGACTTTACAATAATAATTACACAGGCTTGGCTATAAACGGGCAGTCTGGCACAAATAATTATTTTTCCCCTTCCCACATCCACTCATCCAACTTTGCCTGAAATTGTTACAGTGGGATGGATAATCACAGCTGGAAGAAACACGATTCCCTGGAATATCAAAAGTTTTTGCTGAAAGGCTACATATTATCATGCTATTATTGTAGGATAGAAAGAGTGCCAGTGAGGTACTGTAGTGTTAGACTTGGACTAGGGAGACTTGGGTTAAAATCTCTGTTGAACCATGAAGCTCAGTGATAGCCCAATGCTAGCCTTTTATCCTTCCACAACAAGCAGCTGCACCAAAAGAGCATTTACTGCATGCTGGACAGGGAAACCACCAGAAGGGAAATCAATCTCTCCTTAGGCCTTCTGGTGGCCTATGGCTGTCTCTTTCTCTTCCCCAAAAATCCCTATCTCCCTGCCCACAACCCACCTCTCTGATGCCTTAACTCCTCTGGTGCTCTCCAGGTGGGCTGTTGGCACAAGAGAATCCTCCAGCTGCTTCCGCTGGTAACTCCCTGGAGCCAGTGGTGTCATCTAAATGATTTAAGAACAGGTACTCACGTGTCGGGACCCGCCCACCGGAAGTGACATCATAAGCCAGAAGTGATGTCGTGGCAGGAAGTGACATGAAAAAAGCCCTTTTTGAGGCCTCAGATGATTTTAAACTGACCCAACAGTTGCAACAGTATTCCACAGCACCCCCAGAACATGTTAAGGAGGCCTGGCATCATGTTAAAACCCCAGAGCAACTCATTTTTCAGTGGCAAGGAAAGGAAAGGCTCCGCTCGCTGCCTGCCTCGCTCTGAGAACATGCAGGCAACTCAAACATGCAGGAAATTCAAACGTTGCAGAGGGCAGAGTCGACGAGTGGGCGGGCGAATGGGTGGGGCCAGCTGTCATCCTAGAAACCGGTACTCGCGTACCCCCGCGTACCCCCTGCATGACATCACTGCCTGGAGCTCAATCAAGGTGCGCGATTTATGGTGGTGCTGCATCATTTACGACAGCAGAACATAAAGTCCGCTGTCATAACTGAAGCCCATAACCATTGGGCCATGTGACCTTGAGCCAGTTACTATTTCTCAACCTCACCTACATCACAGGTCATTGTGGTGGTGATAAACTGGGATAATTTCCATAGAGCTTCTTGCAGAAGGGCTGAATACAAGTATAATGCTAACAAACCGTTCCTGAGTTTTTAGTAACTGAAGGTCACATACAGGCCACACACACACACACACACACACACACACACACACACACACACACCCCTGCTTATTTGGAAATAAGTCCCTCTGGGACTTATTCATGGGGCTTCCTCCAAAGTCAGTATACGTGACTGCAGTTTCCATAGAATGTCTTAAATATTTCTCCATCACAAAATGATGAGGCAATCCAGATTTTCAAATTACATTGTAACAAAGCAGCTTGCTTGTATAGAAGTTCAAGTAAAAATATCAGTGGCGTTCCTACAAGGAAGACAAAACACTAAGTTTTGCAGGAGCCTGAGCACCTGTGTAACTCGGTCCCTCTCCTCCAGAGCCATTTGCAGCTTGAAGAGCAAGGCCTCCCAGCCAGCTCTCCAAGCTGCAAATAGCTCTAGAGGTGAGGGGCCAAGTTACACAGGAGCCCAGGCTCTTGCAAAAAGCCTGAGTATTTGCCCCCCTCTAGGAACGCCACTGAAAAACATAACTTGCAGTAGAAACATCACCAAACATCTGTCTGCACTCTGCACCGCTCCCAATACATTTACAATATTAAAATTACAGTTAAAAAGTAAAATAAACAGGAATGTTGCATACACCAACAGACCTAGAATGTATGACTAGCCATTCAGATTGCTTAGTTGAAAAAGTTTCCTGGAGTAGCGTTTTAGCCTCTTTAAACATCCCGTCAAGATGAGATTTCTACAAAAGACAGCAAGCAGGAACCTGGCTTACCTGACGAATGAAGGGTCCTGCAAGAACAGAATTTATTTGCATATTGGGTCAATATAACAAATAGGCAAGCATCTACAGCAGTAGGAAACTCAACCACTTTGTGTCCATAGAAATAAGTGAAATTCAATTGGCACTAATTGAAAATACAAATAATATAGTAGATATATTTTCCTGCAGTCTGGTCCTGCAGTATTTAGGCAGAAGGAACTGTGCTGAATTCAGTTAGATTTACTCCCAAGTGAGAATATGGCTACAGCCTTAGATTCTTAAATCTGATGACCTCACATTATTGTATAAGCCCAGCTGCCAATCTTTGTTCTGTCTGTTATGAAGGGACTGTCAGAAGGAAAAGGAGTTAGAAAATGATTTCAATCAACAATGGATGTGCTGTTGAAACAGGTACAAAATTTCATGGGAAAAAAATATAGCTCGCTAAAGCAAAAAATATCCCTCAGAATGTGCTGCTGCTTGTATCTTTATATTTTTTTAAAGCTTGACGTGAAAACCTGTTTGCAGATTGCACGCTGCATAATAATGACATTTGAATATAAAAGTGACGGTGTGTTTGCTCTTCAGCTTTGCACAAATAACGTGTCATTTTTTCAAATAACAATCCATTCAAAACACACAGCTAATTGTGATGAAGTGTGTGTGTGTGTGTGTGTGTGTGTGTGTGTGTGTGTGTGTGTGTG
>JAJKFI010012336.1:0-12609 GCA_029204185.1 Lerista edwardsae | reverse complement strand
CTCTCTCTCTCTCTCTCTCTCTCTCTCTCTCTCTCTCTCTCTCTCTCAAGTAACGGCCGGGAGCTTGAGAGAGTGGCCAGGAAGCGGCTATGCCCATCTGACGGTGCCAGCCCAACCAATGAGGAGGAATGCGTCTCACAAGAAGCCAAGTAACCCCGATGCTCAGATGTGATGCGCTGTGCCTTTAGTTGTCCAAAAACTAATGGTGTGCCCTGAAAATTTGAGCACCTTGCCTGTGTGCCAGGAGATTAAAAGTTGAAAAGCATTGATCTTGCCTGGAAAAAAATGAGAGTTTTGTGATCTTGTTAGCTGATCTTCCTGCCCTCCTTTCTCTTTTGGGTTTTTAATTGTTTGTTCTAATGGACCGATGGAGCTAATGACAAGTTTGATACGTTTGTCAGCTTAACGGTACAACATCGCCAAGTTTAACCAGGCCTTATTTACCTCTTGATGGGATTACAGCAAATCACGTTAGGTGAGGCTGCCCTTAGAGAGATCTTTTGGAAGTGTCAAGAGTACAAATTTCACCTGCGCTAGATGTTATTTCTGCCTTTGCAGTTCAAGGGGCTAATACTTGGTGTTAGGGCTAAGCCATTTGGGGCAAAGTAGCTCAAGAGCTGTCCTCAATCCCCAGCCGGAATGTCCCTTCAGATCTTTCACAGAGACTTGGCTGGTAGTCTGATTTGAGAACACCTTCTCCTTGGTGGGCTCCCGTCCTGTGGAACATGCTGCCACTTGAGGCACAGCCGCTGCCCTCCTTGCCTGCTGCATATGGGCATAATCGTGTTGGTCCATCAAGCATGTTCTGATCTCCCTTCGAACGTGTGTTTGCGCCATCCCTTTTATTTTTTGAATTTTGTGTATTGCTTCCCATCATCCTCTCGTCGTAAGTTGCTTTGGGTCCGTTTTGGAGAGAAGGGAACAAAAGTGTGCCGGTTCGCTTAAGAACAAAACGTCTTAAACAAAACCGGGCCACCCTGAATGTACATGGCTCCTCTCCCTCCAGTGGCAAGGTAGGTCTCTGCCCCGAGAGGCTTACAGTCAGGGTACTGATACAGGGAAAGGGAGGGCTGTCGATCCCAACGTTCTCGGCAGATTGTACATACCGCAGCCTTCAGCGTTCTGAGGCTAGCTTATCAGTAATATTCTTCATTTGGCACAGTTCTGGCTTATCTTTCCGGTTTAAAAATATTAACTTTGGCAAGCGTCCTCGGAAATGTTTCCTTCTCACATTGCACCCCGCTATCGCTTCCAGAGAGGCCGTGCGCTGCGCCAAAAATATGCCTGCACACCCCCCTGCTTTGTCCTGGATCCTTCCTGCAGTCTGTCCCCCGGGTTATCCATTCCGATCGGCATTTCCTTCTGGGGGGAGGGGGGAGAGGAAGGACTCTATCCAAAGCAGGCTTTTTTTGTTGTTGTTTTTTGGCACCCGGGAGCTTGAGAGTTTGCAGCTGCTGTTCTTCGCTATGATTTCATCTGTTTCTTTTTCTTGTTGTCCAAATGAACTCTGGTGGGGGCACGGCGCATTGATGCTGTACCATGTGGCTTTTGCTTCCTTTTTCTCATCCCCGCGGTTGCCTCTGTGGCGTCTGTGTGCCAAGCTGAGCATTTGCTCCCTCTGGGGTGGTGGTGGTGGTGGTGGTGTGTGTGTGTGTGAGTGAGAGAGAGAGAGAGTGCATTGTGCATTCTTGCACACTTATGGCGCACAAATGTTCTTTTGCTGGAGGCATTCTGAGGTCATAGGCCAAGGGGTGCTATGTGCTTTGCAAAATAACTTGCCTTTTGAGGATGGTTACCAGATACCTCTGTGGGGGGGGGGGAGAGCCACAGCTGGTGCACCCTGGCACTAACATAATCCTTAAAATGGACGCAAATGTGCCTCCCCGTGTGGTGTATTTAAAGGGACACAGCTGTTGGTTAAGACTGCTAAATGCCGAAGGAAAAGGGGGATCTGGTTGGGCACAGTGGGGTCCCTTCGTTGTACGCTGGGTGTGCTCAGAGATATGTGCTCGGCCACCTCTGTTACGTTCTTGTGTTTAAAATCAGCAAAAAATGTTTCTCGGGATGCAGTACTGGGGTTCAACTCTCTTAGGGGTTGAGGAGCCAGTCTTGACTGGTTGGGCCTTTGGCCCTCTGCGGCACTGAAAAAATTCTGGCGCCCTATATAGGCATGCCCCGATATCAGTGGTGTCATTCGAATGATTTAGGAACAGGAACTCACTTTTGATTGGCACTTGTCGGAACCCGGAACCAGCCACGGTGCCCGTTAGGATCCGGAACGCCCATTCGGGTCCGTTCCCCCGAATGACATCACTGGGCATGCCCCGATATCCCCTGGGGTTCTGTTCCAGACCCCACCGTGGATACTGGAGACACCTTTTTATAGACAGGGGAGCATCCATGGTTTGGCTGCAACAAGGTTAAAAAAAAAGAGATTTGTTTCATGCTCCCCTATCTTTTTAATAGGCATTACAGTATCACGTGAAAAAAGGTAAAGGTTTCCCCAGGACCGAATGGTCTAGTCGTGACCGACTGTAGGGGGCGGGGCTCATCTCCGTTTCTAAGCCTGTAGAACTGGCGTTTTGTCCAAGGACGAGCTTCCGTGGTCATGTGGCCAGCATGACTGTACGCCGTAGTGCACGGAACGCCGTGACCTTCCCACCGAAGTGGTCCCTATTTATCTACTGGCATTTTTAGGTGCTTTCGAACTGCTCGGTTGGCAGGAGCTGGGACAAGCGACGGGAGCTCACTCCATTGCGTGGTCTCAAACTGCCAACCTTCCGGTCAGCAAGCTCAGCAGCAGCGGTTTAACCCGCAGCACCACCACATCCCTAGTATCATGGTACCCATGGATAACTGAAATGGTGGATGCCAAATCTGTGGATACCAGGGTGCACCTGCACAATGAATAGGATTGTGGCCCAACTGGAGAGCCGTGAACCCAGTAGGTGAAGGCAGCCACTGGTCAGAAAAACACTATCTTACAAGGTAGGCGTGATGTTGTGTTGCTGCATATCAGATGCTACCCAAATGCTAAGCAGCATTATTTTTATTTATTTATGTTAAGTCAAAACATTGACGTAACAGCTTTATTTTTGCAGGGGGGTTGCTTGAGACCTCCTATGCAAGGGTGAGGCCGGGAACTCCTCAAAGGGGGAAAACTCTGCCGGTTTTATGGAGGCTGCAACTTGTGCTTTTGTTGTTCAGTCGCTAAGTTGTGTCCGACTCTTCGCGACCCCATGGACCGCAGCACGCCAGGCCTCCCTGTCCTCCACTACCTTCCGGAGTTCGCCCAACTTCATGTTCATTGCTTCGGTGACACTCTCTAACCATCTCATCCTCTGCCGCCCCCTTCTCCTTTTGCCTTCAATCTTTCCCAGCATCAGGGTCTTTTCTAAAGAGTCCTCTCTTCTTCTCGTGAGGTGGCCAAAGTATTGGAGCTTCAGCTTCAGGATTTGTCCTTCCAGGGAGCAATCAGGCTTGACTTCCTGTAGGATTGCCCGATTGGATCTCCTTGCAGTCCAGGGGACTCTCAAGAGTCTTCTCCAACACCATAACTCAAAAGCATCTATTCTTCGGCGCTCTGCCTTTCTTATGGTCCAGCTCTCACAGCCATACATTGCTAAACTTGTGCTTTATTTAGAATTTTTTTTTTTTTGTTAGTGTCTTGAATCCAGTCCAGCTCGCTCCCACTTCTGTGTTCTTAACAACCTTTCCCATTAAAACAAAAAAAAAACTGTCTTTTCTCCTTTTCCCACCCCACCCAAATGTAGCAGAGATCAGGTTCTGTTTGTCCCCCCCCCCTCCCCAAATTGACACATTCTAAGTACTTTCTCAGGCAGTTGTAAATCCTTGGGTGATTTAACTTTTTTTTAAAAGTTGCAAGTGGGGTAACTAATGAATTTGCTGTAAGCAGCTTAACCACTGTTTGCTAGGTTCTTGGGGCTGGAAAACACACACCCGAAAGTCCACTTTAAATACCTTCATAGACACGAAATGTCATCTCTTGCCCTGTGGCGAGCAAAACCAGTTTATCGGGCCTGTTTGGCTTGGCAACAATGTTGAATATGTCTGTGACGACCCCCACCCCACCCCCACCCCCGCCGTATTTTTTTTACAATAAAACTGGATAGGTGCCTCAAACCTGAACTTGCGGTTTTAAATTGCTGTGAACAAGGCTCAGGACTGGCTTCTAAAATCCTTTTTTAATGTCTTTCGCACCATCAAGGGCCTGAAAGGGCTCTGCCCCAGTAGGCTTGCAATCTGTGTGTTGGCACACTGTAACTGGGTGGGAGTGGAGAGGCAAGAGAGATGGAGGAAGAGCTTGCTGAGGTTTGAGTTGCCTGTATTGAGCTTGGCCGCGGAAGGGAAGGGAGACGGTGGTGGTGTGTGGGCAACTGTGAACAGAAAAGTTGGATTTGAAGAGGGGGTGGAAGGAAGGAAGCAATGAAGGAAAATCTGGCCTATCCATGGGGTCAGCTGAGGTAGTTGCCTCAGGCAACATATTGGTAAGGAATGGTCATCTCTGGCAGCTTACTTTTTAAAGGTAGATATTTGAGGAATTGTGTGTGTGTGTGTGTGTGTGTGTGTGTGTGTGTGTTTAAATTAGTTGGATCCCAATGGGAGAGGTGGAACTATCAGCGTTCGGCCTTTCCAGCACATCTTGCTAAAAGCTGCTTCCATTTCTGAACTGTTTTTGACCCGCCTTGCAGGCAGCCGTTTTATCTGCCCGTTTGGCACCCAAAGCCGTTTCCTTGCATTTTTGGCGCTGTCAAAGGATAAAAAATCTCTTCCTTTTGACCAGTTCTTGGACACGTCTTGGTTCTCAAGAATTCGACTGCTTTTCAGACACGTCCCACTCGCTCCCTTGAAGGAAATCTGTCCCAGTGAAGTATTTCAGGGCTGGTGTTAGAAAAGGAACAGAGTCAAGGAACAGCTGCGTGTTTGGGCTTCCCTGGTTTCGATCTTGCCCCTTGCCGTGGGCTCGTCCCTCCCAGCCTCAGTCTTCTCAGTCTGCAGTGTGGGTGTAGGGCTGCTGAAAGGTTAACTTGAGTAGCATGTGTCTGAAGTGCTTTGCATGCTCAAATATTAAGTGGCATTTTTATTGGTAAGAAGTAAAGTAAGTACGAACTGAAGTGCAGATTCTGACTGCCATCCAACAGTTGCTGCTACGGCACTTTTAAGAGCAAAACAGTCACTTTGGGGAGCAATTTTTAGGTGGAAACAGCATGGAAGCAAAGGGTTGAAAATATCCTTTACTGCCATTGGAACTGTGGCCAGAAGATGAAAGCAAAAGGCCGGCGTTGGCAGGAAAAAGCAACTCCCTCACCTGCATCCTGAAGTGGTACAGTCCAGTCGACATCCTTGGGGCTCTACCACTTCAATCTGCAATGCAAATTGCAATGCAAACCACTTAGATACAGCCATTTCTCTTTATACAGGAACTTGCCGTCTGCGAACTTGCATATCTGCCGGGGGTGGGTGGGTGGGTGGGTGGCAGAATTACCACCTACCTCTCCTTATTCGCAACTCTGTTCTCGTTATTTGCAAAGCAGAGACTTTCCAGAGGCTGCGGGCACCTTCAGAGTGGCACCTGCCACCAGCGCTGACCCCTTTAAAATGGGCAACAGAAATGGGCAACACCAGCCGTTGTAATAGTGATGGTCTTGGGTGCCATTCTGAAGATCCCTGCAGCCTCCTCTGGAAGGTCTCTCCAGAGATCCTTTGGCACTCTCTGCTGGCTTCTTGAGGGTCTCTGCTGAATTCGTCTGCTGGCAGGGAAGGTACCCCTTCCTTCCAACCCCATTGATCCCATAGAATCAATGGGTTGGTCTCCGCGAAGCTGCTATGCAAAGATTTCCCGGAACCCAACCCTAGTAGATGAGTACTATGTGTAATTTTGTCGAAAAGTAGAATAAAAATGCCACTTACTATCGGAGTGTGCTTTTGAATTATGGTGTTGGAGAAGACTCTTGAGAGTCCCCTGGACTGCAAGGAGATCCAACTGGTCAATCCTCCAGGAAGTCAAGCCTGATTGCTCCCTGGAAGGACAAATCCTGAAGCTGAAGTACTTTGGCCACTTGATGAGAAGAGAGGACTCTTTAGAAAAGACCCTCATGCTGGGCAAGATTGAAGGCAAAAAGAGAAGGGGGCGGCAGAGGAGGAGATGGTTAGAGAGTGTCACCGAAGTGATGAACACGAAATGGGGCGAACTCCGGAAGCTGGTGGAGGACAGGGAGGCCTGGCGTGCTGTGGTCCATGGGGTCGCGAAGAGTCGGACACGACTTAGCGACTGAACAACAACAACAATCGGAGTGTGCAACATGAGTTTTGCCTGTCGGAGCATTCAGACATGATACTTCCCCACCGCCTGCAAACTGAGCTGGAACAGCCCCCCCCCCTCTTGCCTTATGATTCTGCCCCCTTTTTGCTTGGGTCAGCTGCACCTCTTGAATTAGATCAGGTAGCCGCTGAAGCGACTGAGCTTTGCTTTGGTTAGCCCCACCATGCCTGGGACCCAGCAGAAACCTGCCCACCCCTCAATAGTAGGGGAAGACGTGCTTTTATTATTTTTATTTATTTTGAAGAATTTATACCCCGCCTTTCCCAGGCCAAAGCAAATGCCCAAAGCGGCTTATATGGGCAGGCTACTCTAAACCACCATTTTCCAAAGGGGTTTTTACAAATATACAGTATTCTGCAATTCACTGAATCCTCAGTCCCAGATATCACCTTCACAGTGTGGTTCTCTCCTCTGGCTGTGTGACCTTGAGCTTCAGCAGGTGATCGTAAGTCCAGCCTGGTCAGGTCCTCAAGGTTGGACCCCGTTCTTTTGCCGGCTGGCCTTCTCACTGCATTCCCGCACTGGCTCATCAGCTCCACAGTGACTCCGTCCTGCCACAACGGGTCCTGCAGCTTGTGCCAGCCTGGCGTTCTGTCTCCCATCCCAAAACAGACCACAGATTCTCCTGCTTAGCTTCAGGCAGTACCAGCAGCTCAACCTTCAGTTCACACCTCCTGCCCTTTTTGACCCTTTTCAGGGTCACCAGATGGAACCAGCCGCAGTGGGGAGCTGCTCAAAGTGTGCAATGCGCAGCCATTTTGTGCACGCTTGCTTGGGAGTAGCCCTGTTGAACTCAGTGGGGCTTACTTCTAAGTCGGCATGCATTGGGCTGCAGTGGAAATTTTTGATGACTTGCCCCGTCCCTTTGTCTTGAGAGTATCTCTGGACATTACCAAGGGATTATCCAGGACCACATTCCTGTGGTTTTTTTTTTTTTTTTAATGAACTCCATGAAATGTCACAACCTGTTTAAATGAATTGCATCCTTCAGGGTGTGTTCCGCCAAAGCAGAAACCGCCACCCTTCCTTTAAATGCTGCTGTCTGACTTTTCTGAGAGTTTTGCGTTGAGCAGTGATTAAGTTTTTGGAATAAGACTTGCAAGGCTGTCAGCTTCTTGCATATTGTGTTGCTCTGATGATCTTGTAAGCGCACTCCAAGTTCCTCTTCTGCTATCTCATTTCCTTAACATCGGTTTCCAAATGAACGGGAGTGCAAGTGCGAGACCTCTGTGGGATCAGGTCAAAGGATCCGCTTCCTTTTTCAAAAAAAATAAACAACTCTGGGACACCCACAAGCAGGAGACGAAAGGCAGTATCCCCTCTCCGGACGCTAACTTGGTTGCAACTGATGTTCAAAGGTAGACTATATCTGAATCTGGAAGTTGCACAGAAAAGGGATGCCGAGTTGCAGCCCTGACTGTAGCAGTGTTCGAACTGTATTCCCCCTTCCAATTGAGGGCGTTTTCTGGAGTAGCCACGCCCCTTTCCATGACATGTAGCCAGTGATGTCATGCACCCACTACGCACCACTACGCGAGTACCGGTTCCTAAAAGTTGAGATGGCCCCGCCCACTCAAAGCTGGCCCCTGCTATTTAACCAGGGAACAGTTGAAGCAAAATATGCCTATACATATTTTGTAATACATCTCTAGAAAGCAAAGCAATAGAAGTTAAATCAACACTAACCACAAGCTGAAGTTATTACAAACATGATCACATCCATGGCAACAATCATGACATCACTTCCGGCTTATGACGTCACTTCCTGTGGGCGGACCCCGACAAGTGCCAATCAAAAGTGAGTACCTGTTCCTAAATCATTTGGATGACACCACTGCATGTAGCATTAGCCCCGCCCTCCCTGAAATTGCTGCTGAAATGGGGAGACCGGTGGTGTTCCTAGCGCTCAGGGACACACCTCCAGTGGGGGCCGCCCCCTTTTCCTCCTGCTGTCTCCCCCCCCCCGAGTCTGAATGTCGAAAAACATTTGCTGAAAACCAGAAGTGACTTTTTTGGCCTTCAGAACACCTCTGGGGAGAGGCAGTAGCACAGCCGAACCATGGAACAGCACAATTGTGGGATGCTGCCATTCTCCTGCCTTGCCCCCCAGGAACGCCACTGAATGAGGGCAGGGCTAATGTGCACACATCAAGAGGAGGAAGGGATTATGACTTACGTCCACGATAAGCCCCTTATACAGGGAGATGAACGCCTAATCGGGGCCTCTGCAGAAGATTTTGCCCAAGGAGATCCACACGGAATTTAAACTGTTCCCTTATAGGAAGCAATGTAAAACCCCGCTTTTAAGGCACTTTTTTATGAGCTTGTTGTGTTTTATGGAGTTTGTGCTACTCCTTGTACAATTGTCTTGCTTCCTGTAATTTTTTTATTGACGGTTTTATTGCATTTTTATGGGCCTGGCGTTCTTTTTCTTTAAATGCAGGTAAGCGTTCAGAATTTTGGGTGTCTTCCTGCTCCGGAGACTATAACCAAATACATCCATCCCGGCTTTTGTAAAAGTGCAACCAAAGCGACAATAAGAAGCACAAATTAAGAAATATACGTTTTCAGTCATCACAAATGTGTATTCCCGTAGAGTTTTGTGTTTTAATTGCCTGTACAAACAAGTTTTGCAGCCTTAATAAATTGCATTGAATTGTTATGAACCCACAATTGGGTTGTATAATAGGGGTGAGGTGATGGGGGGGGGGGGGGAGGAGAGGAGATGGTTTATGGCAGGAAGTTGAACAGAACCCAAGCCTTAAATTACCCAGGAATTGGTACCGAACCCACTGAACATAGAAACTCAGCAAAGCCCATTGAGGAGAAGCAGTTTCATAATCAGTCATTCACTTCTCACTTGCGTGATTTAATGTTCCTATTTTCTTGTTTCTTTTACAAGAAGTCCTCATTTAAAGTCATTTTGTTATTTTAAAAAATAGATTCTTGCATGTGTGGGGAGTTTGCATGGGAGGAAAGCTATGGCGAACCTAGATAACTTAATAAAAAGCCGAGACATCACCCTGCCAACAAAGGTTCGCATAGTCAACGCGATGGCTTTCCCACTAGCAATGTATGGCTGTGAGAGCTGGACCATAAGGAAGGCAGAGCGCCGAAGAATAGATGCTTTTGAGTTATGGTGTTGGAGAAGACTCTTGAGAGTCCCCTGGACTGCAAGGAGATCCAATCGGTCAATCCTCCAGGAAGTCAAGCCTGATTGCTCCCTGGAAGGACAAATCCTGAAGCTGAAGCTCAAGTACTTTGGCCACTTGATGAGAAGAGAGGACTCTTTAGAAAAGACCCTGATGCTGGGAAAGATGGAAGGCCAAAGGAGAAGGGGGCGGCAGAGGATGAGATGGTTAGAGAGTGTCACCGAAGCAATGAACATGAAGTTGGGCGAACTCCGGAAGCTAGTGGAGGACAGGGAGGCCTGGCGTGCTGCGGTCCATGGGGTTGCGAAGAGTCAGACATGACTTAGGGACTGAACAACAACAATTGGTTTTATGACAAAAGTTGCTTCACTTAAAATTGCAGTATACAAGAAGAACACATCAGCGACTTTAAGTGAGAACTTGCTGTAGCTCCGTTTTAACCCCTTCCTTAATTTTAACCTCTTGTCGGTCCTACATTGCCCACCTGATAGTTTTGTTGGATGACCTCTGGTCCCACGTGTTGTCCGAGAAAAGCATATGTCTACGGTACACCATCCATTGTTTTATGTCCCAATCGTGTCCCTCCCTTGTTGCCTTTTCCCGAGCATAAAAGCCTCCATTATTGTGGCTTTTCCTTGGGTTGAAGATGCCCCAGTGATGATTTTGGTCACCGTCGTCTGCAACCTTTTCCATCTCTACATGCCGCAAGAAGAATAATGTGGTCAGAACTATCCACAGTGTGTCAGATGCAACTGTGCCATAGATTTGCATAGGAGCACTGCCGTATTAGCAGTCTTACTCTTGATTGTGACTTAGATTAGGGGTCTTTCCCAGCCTTGCGTGGGGAAGCCGGGAATTGTGCATGCAACCTGCAGCCCCTTCCCTATAAGCCAGTGGTT
Source organism: Lerista edwardsae (assembly GCA_029204185.1). NCBI lineage: Eukaryota > Metazoa > Chordata > Lepidosauria > Squamata > Scincidae > Lerista > Lerista edwardsae. The sequence goes on along the minus strand of JAJKFI010012336.1, from coordinate 2,215 downwards.
CCCAAACTTTCTAGGGGCCCAGGCCCATGGCCTTGCGTGATCCAAGATGGCAGCACCCAAATTTCCCACAATCCATGATGGCGGTGCCCAGGAGAGCTGTAGGCAGGGCCACCGGGAACATTCCACAGCACCTCTGTGAGTTCTCCACAGTGCCCACAGGGTTGCACAGTGCTCAACCTCTGCTGTAACCTGTTCAGAAATTACCAGCTGTTGTGTTGTAGTCACTGTGGAACTTTCCAAAGCACACTTGTGGGCCTGAGAATTTTATACGGGCGAGAAAAATGGTGGCTCCAAAAAGGGTTTCGGTGCAACGGTGACCCCACTAAAGAGTTTATTGCCTGTGTTTGGTTTTGACAAGTGAGTGATTGTTGCACAAGCACTTCAATAAAACGCCATCGGTTGATTCTAGGCTGGTTTTATGGGCCTCATTTGAATCCTTCGAAGCCTGGAGATCTTGGGCTGTGTTTACATCTTACAGGGTTTATATTGTTGTCCTGGAGCTTTAGCCGTCTAGGTGTTCATGAAAGCATCCCCCAGTTCCAAACCACACCCCATTAGCCACTAGAGACAGAAGTGAGAGGGGGGGGAAAAGAGGAAGAAGCCCTTTTCGACAAATGGGAGTGGAGAAAATGGTTGGTTGAGCTCTCATAATTCAGTCTAGTAAACCATCTTTAATATAACATCCACGTGGCCGCATAAGACGGAATCCCAAATAAAACCTATCCAGTCAACAGATGGATTCCTGCCCGACGGTTTTATTTGGTTTCCATTGTGTATCTGTGGATGGATGTTCTCCTAAGGGCAGACGGAATTTATGGCTGCAGCCTTGTAATTAAGCTCTCAAAAGTTAGTAGCCTGCAAACGTGTTAACTAGCTTTCATGCGGCGATGTTGGGATGGGTGGGACAAACAAGGGAAGGGCCCCTTCCAGAAAGTTCCAGTGGCGCTTAATAGGATTTGCGGTGGTGGTAGCGGTGGGGTGTGTGTTGTGTCTGTGTGGGCACTCCAGGGAAAGGAGCACTGTGAGGCTGAAAAGGAAGAGTGAAACAGACTAAAACAGGAAGTGTAGAGGAGAAGAGCATGATGGGAAGGACTGGAATTGAAAAGTGGCCCAAAAATTTTTTTTTAACACTTATGTGCCCTCACAGAGCTTTTTTTATTGAAGAGAAAAGCATTTGACGTACAATTTTCATCATCCTGGCCCCACAGGATGCTCCAGGTCACCCCTCCTGTTGGCTCTCTCGGGCACCGCCATCTTGGATTTCACGAAATCTTGTGAGACCCAAGATGGTGGTGCCCAAAATCTTGTGAGATTTGGGTGCCACCATCGTGGAGCTCACGGGAGTTGGGCACTGCTGTCTTGGATTTGGTGCGGTCCAAGATGGCGGTGCTCGGCTGAGCCAACGGCTGTGGGAAGAAGACCCCGAAAAATTTGGGGGGAACTGTCTTAGGTAGTCCCCCCCAACCACCACCCCATCTGCCTTTTCCCTTTTTTCTTGCAATTTTCCAAATGGATATTTCAGTTTTGATTATTGCGTTTGACAGTGATCCCTGCTGGTTCTTCATTCAGTATCCATACAGTCTTGTTCGGTCGATGGCCTGTTGGGGTTTCAATGGAGCATCATGGGATGCCCTGGCTATGTCAGGCAGCAATGGATAGAGGTACCTTTCACCGCATGTACATGGCATGGTAAGCAGCAACAAAGATGGTTCACCTGCCTTCTAATGCCCAGGACTTCCCCACTTGGCAGGGTACCCTCTCCTCCACATCGTGCACACACGAATCTTGAATGTTGCTTTTCTGCTCTCATTGTCTGCGTCTGCTTCACCTGCACGAAGATTCGTGGCTTCTTCATTGAGCTTCTCTTCCTCTCCCAACCTCCCGTGTGATCGGCTGTAAATGAGCCCCTCGTTCCATTGAAGAATATGCCCATCTCTTGGCTTGTCGCAATCTTGAGAGCAGCTGGTGGGTCGGAGTTCAGATTTTGGCACCTACGTGTTTTTCTTCTGCTGCAGCCGTGTATCCCAACCCAGGGGTGACGGCCCCCCCAAGACAACCAGAAATGCTGCATTTCTCCTCAAGGGGGGAGTTGCAACCTTGGTGACAGTGGGAGAGTGGCGATGGCACTTACAGCTTTGTGCCGCCACTGACAAAGTTAAAAAGGGGAGATTCTCTGACTTCCTAGGCAACCACATCTGGAGCTGCTGCAAGGGGG